>DWKL01000067.1:0-27046 GCA_018249415.1 Phareas burnsi | reverse complement strand
ATTAATAATTATGTAGTGGGTATTTAGAAAATAAATCAGTTTTTGCTTCATACTCCAGACTTGTAGTATCATTTTAAGAAGCAAACAGGCGTGGCATCTACATTAAGTCTATAGCCTCCAGCCGTGACCACCGCCGAACAGCACAAGAGCCGATCACTGGTGATCATAAAACAATTTGTGTATCGCCAACCATTCGTTTAGTCGGCCACACTTTGCTGTCTCAATCCAGTTTGTGCTGAGCCCTCAACTATATAAAAATCCGCCAAACATCAAACATTCGCCAAATGACGATGGTGGTGCGCTTGTGGCATAATTTTACCGACGTGTTTCCCTAGGATGGTGCTGGCCTGGAGCGTCTTCGTACCTGGACTTCTTCAACCCAGCTGCCTCCGCATACTACAAGGAACGGTACCGCTACGAGAACTTCCCTGGGACCAGCAAGGATGTGCACTTCTGGAACGACATGAACGAACCCAGCGTGAGTTTGAAGTTATACTTTGTATTTTTTTAATAGTTATCGTGCAGGCCACCTGATGTTAAGTGGTCACTGCAGCCCATGGACACCCACATATAACATCAAAGAATATCGAAGTTCTATCTGTGGTCGTACGTGGGTGCGTCACTACTCCTGAGGACTGAGAGGCTATCACTGCTTATACGCTGCTAGCTTTACGCTCATTGCTTATTAAATGTAAACGCCTGTTTTTAATTTCACATTTAAGGGAATTGTAATTCTTTTGAAAATAAATGAATTTATAACTGTAAATAGGTGTCAGCGGTGGCTCTGGAGCTGAACCACGAAGGGTTAAAAAGTCAACAACAACTAAATGCATTACACAAAATATTTCAATATTGACTCCTACTCTTTTTATGCTCCACTGCTGGGCAAGAGTCTCTTCCGACGACTGGGGAGAGCTTAGAGCATACTTCAGCACGCTGCCCCGATGCAGATCGGTGGAGATACGGGTTAGTGGCCGTGTCGAATGTTTTCAAACCGCTCACGCGGAATCCGACGACTGTGTAGCCCGATGTACGGGAGCCGCGGGGCGCCCCGCGCTTCCAAAGCCTTCGTGCTTTTTCAGTATTAAACATTAAATAAGAAAACAATTTTTTTTATTATTACTTTATTATTTTATATATTTCATTACTTTATGTTTATTGTTGTCTATGATCAAGTATCCAGACATCTTCACCTTTAAAACCCTACGCCCTTTTTAAAACTCTTTTGTAACCTAATGTTATATTTTGACAGGTATTCAACGGCCCAGAGATAACAATGCCCAAGGACTGCCAGCACTACAAACCGCCCCAGGATGGCCACGAGGGAATCTCTTCTTTTTGGGAACATCGGTACGCAAACCTCGATGTCGTCTTGCATTTACATGAAACTGTTTCTTTTTTATGTGAGAAGCGTAGCAAGCCTAGTGAGCGATTAAGCCACCCGATGTTTAGTGGTCCGTGCAGTTCATGGACACCCACTTCTAAAACTGATTTATAAGTCAGATCTTACTCTCTGAAATATCAAAAATAAACTGATAACTAAACAACTAAGTACACTACACAAAACATTTCAGTATTAAGAAATAAATAATTGTAATTAAAATTAAAAATAAACATTTTTTTTTTAATTTCTTATATTCTATAAATATTATATTTCATTACTCTACATTTGTTGTTATCTATGATCAAGTCAACATTTTATTTTTAATATTAACTGTTATTTGGTGAACTAATCCTCATCCTGAGTGAAGACCCATGCCCAGCAGTGGGTTTATTATGATGACGATGAACCGTTATTTACAATTTTGTTACCAGACATCTTCACAATGAGTATGGACTGTGGCACATCTGGGCTGGTCACGAGGCCCTAATCGAGAGATCCGGTGGGAAGTACAGGCCTTTCATCTTATCCCGGTCCATCTTCTCCGGTTTACAGAGGTATGTGTTATTTTTGCATATATTATTCTCTCTCCTATTTTGTATTTTGCAACAAAGTAATGAGAAATCAAGTCAGTCCAAGTAAGTTGGTATGTAACCTGTTTCTACTTGCCTGTATAAAAATGAGATGTTCGTGGGAGGCAGTGGCCAATAAGACATTGAAGATTGAACATTGTAACAATAACAAAAATACAATAAAAAGTGTGCACTGATGAGCTCAAGAGGATGGCGGACAACCGCTGGATGCAGAATGCACAGGATTGGCGCTGCTTAGGGGAGGCCTCTATGTCCAGCAGTGGACTTGCAAAGGCTGATAATGATGATTAAAAAACAAGCTCACTCAGTTTCTGGATGTTGCCAGTTAAGGTCGTGTTCCGGTCTGGCAGTATAAGTGGCAGATTTAAGAGAAAAAAACCCTGTAAGCGACCATTTGTAGGGGCCTCCGTAGGTCTGTACAATAAAAATGTATTGACCTACGCTCAAGTGTCCGAGCTGAAAGAGAACACAAACGCTAAATGAGCAACAGTGACGCTTTAGATGGCATTTGGCCGTTGTCACCGACCGTAACACACAATTTATTTGCGTGGGACGACAATGTGCGCGCAGATGTGAGACATAAATATTTCTTTATATTCAAATATTTGTGAATGTAAGTGCATAAAGAAATATTTTACTAATTATGCCGAAAGCGTGACGCGCACAATAGCCCCGCGGCTTGCGTTAAGCAACGTCGGGCGCGGTCGGCAGTTGGATGGGTGACCGCTAGTGGCTACATTTCATGCGCGTATCCATGCTTCGGAGGGCACGTAAAGATGCCGGTCCCGGTTGTTATCACTGGATAACTGTCGTTAAATAGGTCAATGTTTATACGCTCTTGTTGCAACGTCCAGGTACGCGGCCGTGTGGACGGGCGACAACCTGGCGGAGTGGGGCTTCCTCGCCGCCTCCGTGCGCATGTGCCTGTCGCTCGGCGTCGCCGGGGTCTCCTTCTGCGGCTCCGACGTGGGCGGCTTCTTCCAGAACCCCGACGCGGAGCTCATGACGCGCTGGTACCAGGTCAGCCACGGAGTCACGAGTCTGTTTACACCTCTATTTAGTTTACCGGATTTCTACAAGTGTTACGAATGTTGGTGGTTCGATCCCACAGATACTACCGCCATACTTATTTCTAACCCATAACAGCAGTTTTAATCTCTCCTATGTTCAGCTTTGACATTTCACGAAGCTGTTCTAGTGCTTCGCTCGAAGAGGTGTTGTTATCGGGTGTATTTTCAGCGAGGCGACCGTCCTGGACCCCAGAAGTAGTAATGCATCCATGTACGATCTCTGATAGGACTTCAATCCTGTTTGACGTTAGATGTGGGTTTCCACGGGCTACAGTGAGCACCTAGCAGCAAGTGGCTGGCATGCCCATTTACTATTCATGTGACATAAAAAAAACTCCATACTTTTTTCCATATGTACAATTATATATTTTTTTAAATACTATCTTTTTATATTACTTAAATATTTTAAAAAGTTCAAACTTAAAACATTAATATTATTTTTAATGAACTAATTATGATTTGAGTGATGTGGGAAGCGAGAAGACATTTACGAGATGTTCCAACTGGTCTTGAGGAATGTCACATAATCCCGTTAAAAATAAGATTGTATGATCACTGTGTTGCTATTGCAATATATTTTATTTATATTCTGAAGGTGGTAGAATTTTTCATTAGTTCAATCAGAGATGTGCTGGTCTGGGTTCGGGCGCCCCCTGAGCTTGACCTTGGACCCCGGTGCACCGCACCCGCTAACCCTCCGGTAGCTACGCCACTGGTTATAATCCCTTGTTATTCTAAGAGGAACCCCGTGCTCACCTGTAGGCAGTCGACTAGTGATTACATGAAATGAAATGAAGTGAAAATTATTTATTTCATTTCAATGTGTGCACGGCAGGCGGGCGCGTACCAGCCGTTCTTCCGCGCGCACTCGCACATGGAGACCAAGCGGCGGGAGCCCTGGCTGTACGAGCCCGCCACCACGCTGCGCATCAGGGACGCCGTGCGCCGGAGATACGCTCTTGTCGATTTCTGGTGAGTTTCTAGGACGTTTTAAGTTAACGATTCCGAGATGAAAATTAAATAATAGAGAATATTATAACGCCATTTATGGGTTATTATTTATTTTATGTTTGAAGAGTAGCAACATGATGTTATGTGGTCACTGCAGCCCATGGACACATCTAACCCCAAATAAATCTGATGCTCTATGAGGATGTTGGGAGAGCGACACTCGCGCTACTAGTTTAGCATGGCACGAAAGGCGAAAGGCGCGTGCGGGAGTGCGTGCGTGAACCTCGGACCCCCGTATGAGAGGCCGAAATCTTGACCATTTGGCCATCATTGCTTGTAATATGTTAAAGCTTCAACCTTTTAGGTTTCGTTGTCCTCTGCTGGGCGCGGATCTCTCTCCGCAACTGTGGGAGGCAAGCAGGAGCACATTCCACCACGCTGCTCCAATGTGGATTGGTGGAGATACGGGTGGCCAAACCCTGTCGAATGTTTTTAAACCGCCCAAAAGGCCTTCGGCAAGGATTAACGATTGTTTTCCAGTGATAACAATATTTGTTTCCCTTCGACGCACGGAAGTAAACATATTATTGTGTAATATTTAATTTTCAATCACCCCGAAGAAATATAACTTTTAAACGGTACTTAAGTGCACACACGCATTGACGTTGTTTTTTTTTAATTATTAGGTACACGTTATTCTTCGAGCACCACCGCGACGGGCTGCCGGTGATGCGGCCGATCTTCGAGGAGTATCCTAAAGAGGTGGAAGCGTTCGCCATCGATGACCAGTACCTATTAGGTTTGTTGGCTCCCACCCTTTTTATGTCGCACTGCTGGGCACAGGCCTCTTCCCACAGCTGGAAAGACCTAGGTCGTACTCTCCCACGATGCTTTAATGCGTTTAGTGGAGATTACATAAAATGCATGCACAATATTCTATCAATGGTTCTCACAATACTCTGGTAACTTATAAAAAATGTGGTCTTCAGGCCAGAATCTGCTGGTCCGTCCGGTGGTGGAGGCGGGAGCGACCAGCGCAAGAGTGTACCTGCCGGGACAAGAGGACGGTGTGCTGTGGTACGACGTGGACTCCTACCAGGCCCACAAGGCCAACGGGTACTTCAGTCAGGAAGTAAACATTGGAAAGGTGAGGGCTTAAGGTGTTAGCTTCACCATCTACCTTGATCATCGCACAGGCATACCTCGCAATCCATTACTATCCCATTGTTAGGCACGTGTTGGTCCCAGGTTGATAATAGTTAGGCCACATTCCATCACGATGGCCAAGAGTGGATTGGTAAATTTAACACTTGAGAATTTTATACAGAACTCTCAGGCATATAGGTTTCCTCGCAATCTTTCTTCTGTTTCCCCCTTTAAAGCAAGTATTCCAATTCAGTCCTCAGGGGCACCACATCTCTGGCCGACCGCAGTTGGGACTTCAATCTTATTTGGGGTCAATTACTAAGATATCCACGCACGGCATTGACCACTTAATATCAGAATGCCTGCATGTTTCTCAAAAAAATTGTGTCACAAAAAGAGTTAACAGAGAACCCTGGCATTTATTTTTGAATGTTTTATGAATATATTTTTTTACGTCTATTTCAATTAACTGTATTGTGTTTCAGACCCCAGTTTACCAGCGGGGTGGATCCATCATCCCTCGCAAGGAGCGAGTGCGGCGCGCAACCCCCCTGATGGTTAACGACCCGTACACCCTCATCGTTGCCTTGGACGCTAATGTGAGTACCTGTTCCCGCAATTACGCTTCACAGTTGTCTTACGCTTCACAGCTGCCTTATGCCTCATACTCTGGAGATGAATCTTACTCTAGTCTTAAATGTGGTTCTCAAAGTTTATATAGGTTCTCGAAAATCGAATGGATTAAAATGTTTTTTGATTTTGTTTTTGTTAAAAATAAACGATTCTCATCAATCCATTCTTATACTATTGATGGGTATAGGTCTGCTTATCAGAATGTGAGGAGCTTGGTCGTATTGCTAGGCTTCGCACATCTTTGAGAACTTTGCTGAGAACTCTCAGGCATGTAGGTTTCCACGCTATGTTTTCTTTCACAGCTTGGACAACTGATAATAATATAATCTATTTTTAATATGCATACTTATGTACTTTGCAAAATCAGAGGGAATACAGAAATGCGTGCTTGAGATTCGATGACCATGACGACGATGATGATGATGATGATAATGATAATTCGATATATTTCCAGAACTCTGCAACGGGCACAATTTTCATCGACGATGGAGAGACGTTTGACTACCGCGAAGGCAAATACATATACGCGCGGTTCACTTACAACCAGAACGGGATCACATACAAGTGAGTATTTTCTGTTTTTTTTTAAACCATAGAAATGGCAAATGAGCATGAGGACACCTGATGTTAAGTCGTCACTGCAGCCCGTGGACTTCCTCATCCAACCTCCAATAGGACTAATGTACTGTATGAGATTTTGATCATTTAGATTTTTGCGCGGCCGGGAATCGCACCCCTCTGCGTGTTAAATCTGAATGATGATCGCTTGCACGGTTTTTATTTTATGTTAGACGAGTAGCAAACGAGCATACAGACCACCTGATGTTAAGTGGTCACGAAGGGCCGTGGACGTCCTCATCTAAACTCGAACAGGACTAATGTCCTATATACGGCCATATGTAACTAAATGCTTCTCTACTCCTGAGGACTGACTGTGGCGCCTCGCTATAAATATACTAGAAAACCGCACTTTTCCAGTTAGAACATAAGAATTGTTTCATGCATGTTAGACGGTAAGAACATGTGGTCTGAAACGGCTCTAGCTCCACTCGATCATTCAATTTAAATTATTTGTAATTGGTATATTTTCATGGCAAAGATGTGTGTTATGGAGTTTCTTTCGTTATTCTCCATAAACGAAACACCTCGCGTGGCAGCGGCAGTTGTTGCCGTTTAGAAATAATTTTATATAGAATATACTTTGAATAAAAATATTTTGATTCGATAGATCTTGCAATTTAATCTACGAGTTAACGAAGGTCTTACGCGTCCATATCTCCATCGCAGATTCATCGATGAGAAGTCCTCGTACCCGACCCGCTCGTGGGTGGAGCGTATCGTGATCGCGGGCATCAAGTCGCCGCCCAAGGTGGCTCGGCTCCAGCAGGGCGGCGTCACCACCGTGCTGCTCATGACGCTGCATCGCGGCAACGACGTGCTTGTGGTCAGGAAGCCCGGCGCCAGCATGGCCCACGAGTGGACCATCGAGTTCACATACTGAGTTAGTTATTGTGATTCATGACGGAGATCATTTATGTCTAGATGTGTCGTGCGACGGAACGGTTTTTGATTTATATGGGTTTGTTGGTGCGTACACGCATGTCGGGGAAAGCGGTAGAGTGAGGCTCTGATGTCTAGATGCCGCGTAGCAAATGAGGCGTGACATATAACTTGATAAATATATAAATAAAAAATCATATCTATGTGACAGTATAGGGTAGTATGCACTCTAGTTATATGTATAAATATCGCGCGGCAAATGAAACTAAAGTTTTAAATTGATGTGTCTAACAGCCTTGCTGTGGTGTGCTATTATGCGTCTCGACACCAAGTAATAATAAAGGCACGTAACGTAGATCGAATTTTAAATTAACGAGTGCCTAATAGCCCAGCATCTATATATTTGTATATAAGTCGCGCAATAAATGAGACACGAACAACGACACGATTTGTCAATCGTAGTTATGTGCACGAGGGCATGCATACACTTATATCGAGAAAAGCAATAAAGTGGACACTTCCTCTATATTTCCATGTTATTATCAGGAGCTCAACGAACCATCTAGACATATTGTATTTTTGTTGTAACTATACATAGACATGTACGGTTTTGAGCTCATTTACTGGGTATTTTAGGTTTAGTGTAATTATTGTAATCCGTTGAGATTTTAGTGTACATTTACATTAACACTATAGTGCAGCGTTTCGTATATGGTGGTGCGCGACCCGCCAGCTCGCCACCAAAATAAAATACCGAGTCGCAGCATTGTGTCTTTGTGTACAATATATACTGGTAAATGAACAGAGACGTGTTGGCAGTTGGCAGGGTTCAATGACTTATGGTGGGCTACAATGGGGAATCATGAAAATAACCGGGCCACGACATAACCATGTTTGGAAAACGCTGCTATAGTGATTTTTACGGTTTTCTCTCTAACCAATTTCATTCAGTAATATTAATGTCATCATTTACTACTAATATTGTTGTGAGGTAAGTTTTGGTCTCTCGAATCTGCAATGGGTGGAATGGTTGCAACTTTGTACTATATATAATATCTAAATGTATATAAGCAATTAAAAGTTTGCTAAATTCAAAGTAATCAACAGTAATTGCACAGATTTCGATCTAATTCAAGTACTTATGTGTTATAGTTAAAGTTAATTATAATTGTGTTTGCATATAACAAACGTTTTTTTATTTTAGTCAATTATAATTGTGTTTACAAGTACCGAGTTTTCTCATTGTAGTCAATAAATTGAATTGTATTTTTATTATTTTTTATCTTGAGTACTGTTAACTAAACCTATTATTTATTACCATTTAATTTAATCACCTATATCATGTGGTTTGACATTTTGACAATTAATGTCATTTATTTTCTTAAATTGTCCGATTTATCATAGTGAATGAGCTCAGAATGCTGCAACAATGCAGGTTAAGTATGAATAGTATCAGTACAGTAAGCCGAACAGGCATCTTCCGCGTGTATTCGGTGTGGGCCAAAGTGTGGGGTTTCTAGTATGTTCAATAGGGGTGATGTTACAACGCGATGCACGAAGACCGATGATACAGACAGCTACAAACTCAGCTAAATAGATGGCGCCACTGTCATTTGCCGCTATATGTGCGGTGCAACAGTAATTTGACATAAGACACGCTATAAACAATTTATTATGTAAGCAAAATGATGACATTCATAGAGTATTGATCTATTAAGGATTAATATTTTCCCAAAGGGATAGACATCGAAAAAAAAATACTTTTTGCATCGATCAGTGAAGTCATCACTCGGTCAACTTAAAGGGTTTGGCTGATCTGTTTATTTTGTGTATGTAATATCATCCTTAGACGCTACCGGTTTAATATTTTAAAGTGTTTTGCATTAAAGTTTTCGCATATCACAAATTTATTTGCAACAATCAATGCAACATCTAATTACGTGAAAAAAACATAACGAATTTACAAATATTCATAGCTCATATAAGCTATTTTTATGACACATATTTTGTTGCGCGAAATTGAACGACAAAACTGCTTGTAACAACTATTTCGAGCAGATTACCGTGAAATATGTTAATTATAATCGCTTGGCGACACCGATAATTCGTGAAGAAGTCTCCCTTAGTATTGACATTTTTCCGCTTTTGGAAAAATTATCTTCAATCAAAAATATATGTGTGTATGTCGCTTAGTGACACTTTTAATATTTTATAATAAATGGAAATTTAGTGATTTAAGCATCCATCCAGTGTTCATTGATGTGAATTTTTAATCTGTGTACGTACAGACTATATACGTTACTGTATCACATAGCCGTTATAGGTATCAAGTATTGATAATACGCATGAAGTATTCAGGTAGGAAAAGAGTATGACGCTATCAAAATTTAGTACAATAACTGTTTTCGATTTTCTCTTACCTACATAAATATTTCATGACTGTTCGAGGATAGTTCAATATTGTATCTTAAGTTTCTATGATGGAAATAAATTGTTTTATCATTTCTTGTGATAATAAAATAGACTTTTAATGATCACACGTTTTATTTATAATTATGTTGTTAAATATAAATATTTATACCTTTGCCTATAACGCTAACATTAAGTAAACTTATAATTAACAGGCACTGAAATTCAACTTTGATTCGCTTAATCTTACATGATTAGGCAGACTAGCTTTAACACAGGCAATCAAAATACATCCGGCGACCTACAGAACATCAAATTAATTATTTACATATATTTCAGTCTATCCTTGTTTGTGTTGGACAATGTATTAGTGTAAGAAACAAATGTTAAATTGTCATTTTTGTCTATATCCAAAGGCTTAAATGACGTGTGCGTGTGTGTTTGTATTTGCGTGGGTATGTGTGTGTATCCATATAACAAGTAGTAGAGGTGTTGTTATTTAAAAGACATTTATAAAGATGTCTATGGGTTGCAATTATGGCTAGTAACTAATAACTTCTGATCAAACAAAAATTAAAACATATTTATTGGCAATTAATATGATACACAAAAGATATAAATAAAAAGTGGTTATTTAACGGCTTTATATGATTCGAATTTGCAAATATTCTGTAGGACACAACCGCCAAACATTCCCAGATTCACAAAATACTCCGAAATAATCAACTCGACTCTATTCATATTCACAACACAATTAACACAACACATTATAAGCAATTATTAATCGCCTAAGCAATTACAATTAAGCACCAATACTAAACTGTAACAACAGACTACCCCTATTGCGAAGTAACAGTAGCATGCAGTCTTCCCGATGAGTGTTCACTGCCTGTCCAACTTTAATAACAGATTCCCAGATACATAAAACGCCACTGTCGCCCAAGTTGCCACTAAATGGTCACTGCCGCCCAAGAACATAAGTTATTGACCTCCAGAGATTAGGGGCGACACAACCCTCTTGATGTTTAATGGTCACTGCAAAATAAGGACATCAGTTACCGACCCCCAGGGGTCAGAGGGTCCCACAGCCCCCTTATACTAAGTCGTCAGTGCCACCCGAGGACATCGGTTAACCACCTCCAATATAGAACTGCGGGTCCCACAGCTACATTGATGCTAAGTAGTCAGTACCGCCAAAGAACATCAATTACTATAAATGGGTAAAGACACATCTAAGTATGATCACGGGGACGTTACTGCCCTTGAGGACTAAGTTGGAACACCTTTTAGTATAAAAATTATGGCAAAAAAACTATCTCCTGAAGGAGCACACTTCTATAACATTATGCCGACAGCCATAAAAACTTTAACCTCATTTAATATATATTTCCTTCCCAATAGTCTTACCGATAGTAGGACGTTGCTGGTCTTATTTTTATATCATTAGTGTTATTCTGTCAGAGTGCACACAAGTAAAGTGTTTGTGTCTATGTTGTGGGTATAAACAATCGAGAAAATATCAAAAAGGGGAAAATGTAAAAAAATATTAAACAGAAAAGTGACACATCAATTTCATCTGTCAAAGTGACACTAACGAGGCGTTTCAACTTAGTCCGGGTATCCTTGCATCTGTGACCTACATCAGGTAGACCCTCAATCCTATTTGGTGTTGATTCGCTCGTGGCACAGTGGTTACCATATAATACAATACTGTCGGTTGTCGGTCTGACACAGTTTCGGGCTCAATTCCCAGCCAAGCAGACACGTAAATATTGAAATTAGATTCCGGTTCTAGGTCTGGATGTTTGTATACTCTTTATTTCCATGGCACTCACGACACAAGAGAAACTTAGTGTGGGGCTATAAGTATAGAACGCGTTATTTATTTTTTCAGAGCCATGAAGCGACTGTAGCAATTTACCATCGGGCGGACTGCTTGCTCACTTGCTACTTCTATGGTGTAAAAAAAACAATAACCTATCAGTTACCATTACCAAATACCGATTTCACTTTATATACTTGACTTGACTAAATATAAGCAGCGATAGCTTAGTGGTTAAGATTCTGGCCTCTCACACTGGGAGTCCAGGGTTCGAATCCCGCATGCACGTCTGATTTTTCGAAGTCACGTTCTTATTAATTATCACTTGCTTTAACGGTGAAGAAAAACATCGTGAGAACGTAAAGTTCTCGAAGGTATGGTGACTCTACCAATCCAATTGGCCTGCGTCGTGGACTGAGGCGTAAGCCTTCTCATTCTTAGAGGAGACCCATAACCTGCAGTAGGACATAATTGGGTTGATGTTGATATACTTGACACAGACTCATTTAAAAAATGGCACCTATAAGCATGAGTATAAAAAGAAATGCGTAAATTGATACAATGTTCAATTTTCAAAATTGCATACTTAATTCAATACAGTAACGTTGACTGCAACCTTTTATTGTCCCATTGTTGGGCACGGGTCTTTCTCTACAACCACAGAATGCCTGGAATGTACTCCACGATTCTGTTCCAACGCGAATTGTTAGATATACGGCAACACATTTAACCACTACCAGTTTCCTATCTAATTCCCGACCACGGCCGATATTGCTTAACTTCGTAAATTGATTACGATTAACCGAGCCGCAGGGCTGTGCGCGATTCACATACACAGCAATATTATTTACAACTATATCACACGCGCAAGGATGGTATGTCTATTATTGGTAGCGAAAAACGATGAGATATAAGTTCGCTGTATCCCTCCCACACGGTTCGAGAAAGAACAAGAAACACAAAGTCAGCTTCGCAGATTCGCGGAACGCTTGTAACTTATTTCTTTTTACGCTTATAACGTCACTGACTATTAGGAAATTATTTGGTTACCTCGTCACAATCATCACCAAATGCACTATACAATGGAAGACTTGAATACAGACGTTTATAGGGCGCGCCAAACTTTATGATCGCTGTGAACATTGCCCGAGTCTGTACTTGCTCATGTTATGACTTTTCGACAACGGCTTTTTGTACATTTGTATTTCGTTTACACATTATAGAGAATGAGCGAGTGGCGAAAAGAGACGCAGTTATTTTCGATGACTTTCTGTATTGAGACAACTTACACACGGCCCATTGTTTGTTGTCGAGTATGCCTCGCTTACCTTACACTCTCTTATACCTAAAATACGATTACTGTGCAGCCAAACTCGTTAATCGCCAAACGGTCATAAAGTTTGGCGCTGAATGTGCTAAATATCCAATGTACTGATGATAATTAAATTATTGTCGTTTTAAAGTAGGGGCGTCTTAATAGTAACACAATATTGAATCCCATACAAAAATACAGAAGAATTGGTTTAACATACAATTTTCTAATATAATTTATTTAAATGTATAAATATGAGAGTAAGTCTGTTTGTTAGCCTTTTATAATAATTTAATATTGTCCAATTTGATTTAAGATGTTTATATAACACGAACATTATAATTTTCGATCCGAACTTAACACAATTCAACCTAGAGATGGGCGGTGATTGCCGAGTGCAGTCAACAGCAACGAACGTTACCGCTCTTGCGCGATCGTGAACAGAAATAGATGTGGTGGTGTTGCCGCCGTACTCGAAACACGAAGAGTCCTCCTACCTTTAAAACTCTGGAAACTGCAATAGATCAAACGACAAAAGTATAATGTTCGTACTACAGAAATAAATATGTTATCTAATGAGATCGTTAGTTCCGCAACTAAAACGAATATGAATAGAGTATAATTGTAAAATAACAACTTAAAGGCAAGAAAGGCTTATTTAAAAAATATTCTAGTAGGTTTGTCTTCATTCGGAAACTCGATGAAGGGATGCGTTTGTTTATGTTCCAGCATTTTGTTTTCACACGAGAATTTGTCTCCACAAATATCACAGGCATATTCACTCGACTTCGGGGAAGCGACGCCTTCGGTTGCTTCGTCTTTCTTCTTGTCGGATTTCTTTTTTTTGGAGTCCTTGTCCTTGGATTTATCTTTCCTCGACGTAGACTGTTCCTCCACTAATGGCACTCCTGTCCTCAAAAACTCTCTCATATTCAAATGCTTTAGGGACATTTTGTGTTGATTCAATCTGTTTTCCGAACTACACTGGTATTCGCAGATGAAACAAACGAATTTCATGTCGCCCGTGTGTATCTCTGCGTGCGTCTTTCTCTTCTCTGGCGTCGCGAATCGAAAGTCGCAGAACTTGCAGGGATATTTCCTTTCTGGCGAGTGAAAACGCATGTGCGATGTCAACGCGTTGTCGTCCTTGCAGATCTTTCGACACTCGACACACATTACGCCCTTCTCTACAGTTTCCGATTCCTCCACGCTGTCGGTGTTGTGGTGTATTCGCCTGTGTGACGTCAAGCCCTTCTGGCTGATAAACACTCGTCTGCAGTCATCGCACTGAAACTGACACTCTGTTTTCACGTCTGGACTGTGTTTCTCTATTTGATGCAACGCTAACTTGTCCGCTTCGTGGAACTGGAGCTCGCATTCCTCACATTTCCACGCTTTCACTAATTTGGAGAATGCTTCGAGGACGTCCAAAACCGACTGTCCTTCGACCTCCGGGTGAAAGGTTTTCGTGTGGTTACCGAAGTCGATAATCTTCGGGAACGTGCCCTGACAGTGCGGACACGTGTACGGCTCCTTGTGGTCTTCCATCACGTGACACTTCAATTCAGAAAGTTCCGAACACGTTTTTGCACACATAAAACACCTAAGCTTCTGTTTCCCTTTCACCACTTCCGATATCACTTTGTACTCCATCAATTGCACTTTTTGATGTATTTGCAAATGTTTAAACAGTTCCTTTCTCGTGTTGTAATCGGTTGGACAAAATTTACAAGGAAATCGTTTCCGATGGATTCGCCTACGATGCAACGCGAGATCGTTTTTATCCGTAAACTGTTTAGTGCATGATTGACAAGAAAAACATGAATTTGTATCTTGGAGCATGTTGTGCGACCTTAGGCATGTCTCCAGCCGACTTTTCCTCTGAAAGACATTCCCACAAGTGCATTGATAACCCTCTTTCTTTATATTCTCCTGTTTGATAACTTTAACATCATATTCTGGTTTGTTATCTTCTTTAATACCACATTCTTGTTTATAACTTCGTATTCGAATAGAGAACTTCTCGTCCGGATCGTCTTTGTACTTCTTTTTTCTTTTCTTTACACCTTTGTAATTGAGTCCAGATTCTTGTGCTGTACGGCGTTTATTACGATTGTCTATTCTAATTTTTCGCACTGAAATTTCTGAATTTTTTGTATCCTGAATGCCGTCTGCATTCGTATTTCCTATTGTAAAATCATCCTCCAATTCTTTAAGTCTCTTTTTACGATTTTCAATTCTTGTCTTCTTCCCTTTTATAATACCCAAAGCACGCTTATCTATAGAGTCGTGTACCCCTATGTGTCTTTTCAATTGATTTAAGTTCCTGCATACTTTTGGGCACTTCGGGCAAATAAGTTGTTTGTCCTCTATATCCTTTTGTCCTTTAGCTCTCAGCAATCCATAAGCTTCTTGTTCAAGCGACAGTTCATTGCCTGTAATTGAATTTAATTGGAAAACGTCATCATAATTTGAAGTGTCATCATATGTAGTGGGTAATATTTCTTCAGGATTCCCGATTTTCGGCAATGAAACAGTGCCTGAATGTAACATTGGGTGGATTTCCATTACAACTGTTTTGGTGGTTTCTGACTGTGTCAATCCGTCTTGCGGATTGGTTATTGTTGATGTGGTATTTATAACCTTATTGGATATCAAATGAGTCTCAGTTACTGTTAGTTCCATTTCATCTTTTACTCTGACTTTTCCTATATTCAGTTTTTGATGTTCCTGTAAAATAGAAAATTTCATCTTGTTATACATCAAGCTTTAAATTTAAGTGAACGGTATAAGTAACTAAGTTGGTACTCTAATTTTTAATGTTAACTTTATGCTCCACCATAGTTGAAATTAATAAAAAACGAAATATTGTACCAAATCATATCTTTCTGGAAAAGACGGATTGCCGATACATAACTATAAAATGTTTATTTTGGTTTTTTTTTCCTTTTTATGTGAGAAGAGTAGCGAACGAACGTGTAAGCTGCCGCATATTAAGTAGTCACTGCAGTCCATGGTCACTTACATATATACTTACAACAGAGATACAAATTTACTGTAACTATGTACCAACTCCTGTCATGCCATTCCAAATATGTGTGCATTGCTGTAATCTGCTTTGAAATAGCAAATATTTTAAATAACGCATTGAACCATAGTCTTCAGCGGTGGCATTAACTCTTTGAATAACGTTAGAGAGCTCTTCTAAATTACTTGAGACTGGTTAAAGTCCATGAAGAACAGTGATCAATTAATGTGTTCATTGACTGCGGCAAACGTACCTGTCGTGTTTTAGAGTCCGCGCTACCCGTACGGCTCGCACGCATACGGTGTGTACCGCGCGTTGTGTTGCGCGCCGCACGGGTAACCACCCGCTAATATTTGGAACAAACCTGTTCCGAATATTAGCCGCCGCAGTCAACGTGTTAACAGGTGAGTTGCAATAAAAAGCAGTCAAATTCTTCGACTTACCTCTAACGCCCCATAATTCTCGTCTTTTATGTTTACGTCATCTTGTAAACAGGCCTCAACATTTCCCAGGGCCGTGGCATCATTGCTGTCCATACTTCCACCATCATCAAAGTTAGGATAGTCATACGACACCAAGGAGTCGTCCACGAGATTTTCTCGTTTTACTTCAAATAAAGAGTCATTTGCATTATTAGAAGCCCCTTTTGTAGGTATCTCTAATTCTTTTGATAAATTCTGTTTATCAAAACTGTCATCTTCGATTTGGTCATCAATTTCCTTGTCTATATTGCCCTCAGGTAGTTCACGTTTAATTTCCAACTGTACATTCTCAAAGGGATTATTGTCCATACTATCTTCATTGTTTAAATCATCACTATTCATATTCTCTGGTTTAATTTGTACTATAATGTTGTTCTCTAGAACATGTTTAGTAGATTCTACTTTTACATTAACATTATAAATTATTTCAGACTGATCATTCCGATCTGTGTGATCTTGGTCATTGCCCAGGGATGCCATTTTTCTGAAATGAATATAAAAAATTTAATCTCTTGCCTTATTAATCTCATGTGTAAGTATACAAATACAAAGTATACAAATTGGAAAAATCCCTTTTTATTTGAACGATGCAACACTTCTAAATGTATGACTATTTAAGGACGCATTTGAAAAATCAATAGATAGCAAATTGCTCTCCAGGGAATCGGAGTAAATCAACCTATTTTTTTAAATTTAAATGTTATTTTGAGATTTATCATAATAAAATTTTTCTAGTCAATTATTTTATTTGATGATTTGAAGTGGTAGGAGTGACCTACACTTCAATGACTGCTACTGGAACAAGTACGGTCAGGTATGGTTCAAATTGAATTGTTTTGTTAGTCTCTAGTACTCATGCTATCTTAGCTCCAGACTGGATAGAGTAACCTGAAGGTGTATTAAGGTGATTGTAACTAGAACTCCTACACGAGTAGAGCTAGGTGTGCTGAGTTTGGGCTTGTTTTGTTAGATACATTGGTATCTAACCTCTAGACTAGAATGACCAGAAGGTGTACTAAGGTGATTTCTACCGAAAGTGGAGCCAGATGTAGATTACAACATTACACATATCTCCAATATTCCTGACTTTTGCTCATTGGCTCAAAAACTGAGAGCATTTTCCAAATTTTACATTTTGGCATTTAAATTGAGTTGAAATTAACATACATTTTAGCTAGCTATTCACCTTGAGTTTTCTATAATGCCAAAAAACATGTTTAAGTAACTTCATCTAGCCCAGAGGTAAGGTATTATTATAACTAATTGAGCAAACGGTGACTGCATACCATAAACATAACTTGTCTAGGAGTTTAAGTTAAACTAACCAAACTGTACCTTCAAATAACCAGATACCAGCAAGCCCTAGATGGAATCTGAAATTATATCCCTTAAATTATTCTTAACATAAAATAAAAGGAATTATTGTAATATCTCATTAGAACAGAATGCATGGAATATCAAATGGTATGGTCAAATTATTTAACATTTACAGCACAAACTTGTTGCACAATATCTGAGTGAAGTGACATTTGTATTTTTTATTTATTATTTAAAATGTTTATACAATAAATCAACATGAGAAAATAAAATAACTGTTATAGAAAAGAACTGGAAGATTTAAATACTCATTTTTCCCAGTTTTGAATAACATGTCTGCTTATCTAAAATATGTTTAAATAAATAACCTTATGATTTTAAAAAGAGGAAAGATGTACCTAAGATTTAATTTTCATTTGTGTGAAGAGGCAACAAATTCACTTTTACTATAACAAAAGTAGTTTGTCACAAAACAAAGCCACCATTAAAGTTAAAAGAATAATACATTTGTGATTACTATAAGTTCCCATGGATTTCAACACATTTTTTCACAAACTATGAAAAACAAATTATTTTTATTAGATATCCCAATGCATCCTGAAAAAATTTGGAAGTCAGTAAGCATTCTAGATCTTTCACAATTTATGAGGTACTTTAAAAGTATACCAATATTTTCCAGAAATTGATCCCAAAACTAACTGTCTAGGCCATAAGCTCTTCTATTGAAACAGTTTAAGGTCAAATAATAAAATTTAAATAAACAATCAACAAAACTCATTCAATTGGATTCTGATGATATTCTGATTACATTTGGTAATACAAAAAAATACAAAAATTTAAAAAGATAAGTTGTATATTTAACACATGTTTTCTTTAGTGAAAAACAAATCTAATGTAATTTCAAAATCAGTTCTCATAAGTAAAACAATATTTTGTAGTGATTTTAGAGTAGAAATACAATTCGAGACTGGGAAATATTTCCATCAAAATACATAGGTAAAATATGTAAGGAAAAAGTTTATGCTATATGCAGAATGGGACAGGAAATTATAAATAGTGAATTTCATTATATTTAGACAAGTTCACGTCCTTCAAACCAAGTTTTTAACGCGTATACGAATGATTACAATGGGGAATTAATTAACTTACCCTCAACAGTAGTTTACTTCTGTTTTTGTAAGCAAAATATATTTTAGTCGATCATTATTGCTTGTAAATGTAAATACACTTCCGATAAACTAAATTACATATATAACAAACAACCATAAGTGGAGTCGCTACAAGCTAAAAGGAACACTAATAACTTCAAGTCTAGTCGTAATTGCAGTTACGAACCCATCAATCATTTACCACTAATTATTACAATTACTCAGATCGAATGATCATCAGTAGTATATAATACTGTGCATAATTTAACCGCGCACTGAATACATATCATAGTTTTTTTCTTTAGCATAGTTAAATCAAAATAACAACGACAATTCCAAAATCCAATTTGATATTTAGTATGAGGGCCATCTACCGCTCACCAAACCAAGGCGTATTATTGACAGCTACACTTTTTAAAGTAATGATACGCAGTTTCTAAAAAAAATCGTTATTCAGCCAACCGTAAACTTTTAAATAATATTGAAAGTTTAATTAGGCTCAGTTAGTTAAATAATCATAAAGGTTTCAATTTAAAAACATAACATTACATTTTAGACACAGATAAATTAGGTATTTCGAAAAAATATTACGATAAAATGGCGTATGTGCGCAGCACTCCACACAAATGATTTTACTAGAGCGCGAGGTGTGAAATTATGTTTTGCCCTCTCATTTTTATATACAAGAACGAACGAGACATCCATAATTCTATATTTTCCACATAAAGAACTGTTATAATCGTAACTTGTCATGAATTTGAAAATTTGGAAATTGGAACGCGCCTTTAACAAAAATGGCGTCTTGAGATATGATCGTAGCTCATTTCTGAATGCTTCTGAATTTATTTTAACAACGCAAGAACGCACCGTTAACTTCGATAAGAAAAGTGGTGGTAAATTTTAATCTGGATTTGTTTGTATTTCTATGATTATATAAAAAAATTGCGATATCCAATTTTTTTATTGTTTGTAATTTCAGAATGGTTTTTGAAATAACTGGAACACGTATGAAATGGCGAAGGTTGTGGATTTACAAGCTGTCGTAAAACATATTGTAAATGGAAGTTTTAGTGATAGTTTATGTCGAATATGTCTCCTGCCGTTGGGGGAATGTTATGAAGATGTTTTCACGAAAGCGTGCAAAGAAGACAAGGAATACTGCATTGCGGACGTCCTAGATGAAATTTGTCAAGTGAAGGTTAGTTTTTGTATAGAGTTTATTATCAAATTCGAACACAACTGGTAGAATTTCGAATATAAAATGACCACCGCTTCATATCTTATTGCAGTGCCGATACCGGTATATTCCATACTACACTTTTACAAAGTGTGCCCTCCTCACTCTTATAATCTTGTTTTGATGAACAACTGGACGTTGTTGCTTCACTCGGAATCCTGTCTTATTTTGATTTGTAATAGGTAATGGATAGGATATGTAAGTGCATGCATAAAATTGCGAAGGAAAGAAAAAACTAACATTGTATCTTAAAAAAACCATACTATAAAATATAAAATATGGGCTCTTGAAAATTGTAACATTCTTATAAGTTTTCTTTTCTTTCATATTATTGCCCTTGCTCCTCTATTCTATTCCATCAGTCTCTTCTAGCTCAGTGTGGGAGACTTGAAGGGGAGTTCATTGATTATCTTCTCTGGAGTGGATTAGTAGAGATATTTACTTACTAGCTCTTTTTTTATGTGTAAAGAGTAGAAGTTCAGTGGTCACTAGCCCATGGACACCCACATCTAACCTCAAACAGAACTGAAGTTCTATTTGAAACTGTTCATAGATGCACCACTACTCTTTAGAACTAAGATGATTGCCTTGCTGTACACACAAAAACTGCTTATTATGATTATGCGGATTATGAGGGTGGTGATGGTTCTTCCCTGAATAAACTACAGTTCTATCAAATATCACATAAATTGTATTGATTTGCAGTTAACATACTCGGAAAGATACAAAGTTTGTTCAGATTGCTTTTCTGAAGCATCATCAGCATACAAATTTTACCTTTTATCAAAGCGGACAGAAGAAATTCTTAAATATTATGTCACTGAACTTCATCAACACATTGGTTCTCTCAATGTCCCCAAAGAATGCAGTTCAGATTCTATATGTATAAAAATGCCCTTATTTGCACCACAAACCGAATTATTTGATTATGATTTGACGGGAATGTGTCTACACAATAATGACAAGCAGTTTCTAGATGTACAAAACGATAAAGAATCTAAAAATAGTTTAGAAAAGGAAATATTAGTGAATTTGGAAAACAGAAAATCGACAAAAACTATACAAGATTACATATCTGAGGCGACAAAGACTGAACCAATTGAGATTGAAAAAACTGTTGATAGTAATAATGATGAAGATATAGTTATATTGTTTGAAGATGACGAGCCATCTTTCTTTAAACCAAACGATGAAGGCTTGTTAGTTCCATTATCAAAGAAAGAGGTACAGGAATATTGTGAGGGCTTCAGTCAACCCAAAAATATTGTCCCAAAAAGTAGCAACATTAGTAGTGTAAATGGTAGTGATAAGAAGCGGAGAAGGAGAAATCCTATGGATTATAAAATATGTAGCCGATGCCCTGTCAAATATAGATTTGTAGCAAAATTAAAGGAGCATATGAAGGCAGAACACAATATTGATATTTACGTATGTAAGGTAAGAGTGGCTTTAAATTTTACATCAGTATTGATTTGTCTAGTTTTGTAGAATAAAAGTGAGAATCAGAAATTGAAGCGTTTTGACTGATTGAAATATTTTAAAGATTTTAGTTGATAATTGTCTTATAGCTAATTCTGTTTTAAAAAAGCATACAACAAGCATACAAAGCAATCATATGCACATACCTTTCACAATCACAACAGAAATATCACAGGCATCTACGGGATTTGAACCCCAGACCATAGCAGAGAGCCCAGAAAGCATGCATGCATAAACAAATCATTACCATCATCAACCCATTAATGTCTCACTGCCGGGCACGGGTCTACTCTCGGAATGAGAAGGGTTATGTCATAGTACACCATGCTATATATAGTGCGGATTGGTAGACCTCACACCTTCGAGAAATTTACAGAGAATTCTCAGGTATACAGGTTTGGGCATGATGTTGTCCTTCACCGTTAAAGCAAGTGATAATTAATTTCAAGTACACAACTTCGACAAATCGGAGGTTCGGATTCAACTCTGGACCTCCAATGTTGAGAGTCCGGAATCTTAATCACTAGACTGTTGCTTTTTGTATAAACAAATCATCATTATGATTGATGATTATTGATCAACAACCCTATTACATCCCATTGCAGGGCACGGGTCTCCTCTCAGAATAATAAGAGCTAAGGGCCATAAACAAATACTAATCCAAAACTACTTCCAGGTGTGCAAGGCAATAATTGAAAACGAGCAAGAATTTAACAACCACCTGAAGACCCATATGAACATCCACAGATGTTCCATCTGTAACGCCGTGTTTAAGAAACGTGAGACCATTATCGCTCACTTGAAATCCCATGAAGACATGAAAGAGCTCAGGAAGTCCAAAGCGGCTCACGTCTGCGAGATCTGTGGGTGGATGCTGAAAGACGAGGAGAGCCTGAAAGAGCACCATGAGGAGAAACACGTTAAGAAGTACACCTGCTATTACTGCGGCCGCATGTACAAGGGGGAGCTTAGCTTCGATCTGCACATCAGGAAACATGAGTCGCTCAAAAATTTGAAACAAAAGTAAGTAAAATTGTAGGTCTTTTGGTGCGGTGTGAAGCGTCTGAGCTTGAAAGTATTTTTTTCAGAATAAAACGAAATTTGCGTGCGTACATCTAACAAGATGAAATTAATCTCCAGTGAGGATTATTTTTATTATGGTTATTATTTTTTTACGGTGTGAGTGGCTCCCGAGTAACGTGTACGTAACATAACATAATAATAATGGTAATGTTATTTATTCAAAATGTTAGTTATTTTAAGTTATTATTTGTAGTATTTAATGTCGTGTATTGTTTATCTCAGTTAGAATTTATTTGATTGTGTAAAAAAATCATTTGTAGTTAACGCCAAAGAACTTCTCACGTGTCTACATAAGTACATACAGTTTTTTTAATTTCTCCTTTGTAACATTTATCATTATCATCAACTTTTACCCATTAATATCTTACTGGGCACGTGTCTTTTCTCAGAATGAGAAGGGTTAGACCTTAATTCACCACGCTGGCCAATTGTGGATTGGCAGACTTCACACACCAAGAACTTTACACAGAATTCTCTAATAAATAGGCTTCCTCACGATGTTTTCCTTAACCGTTAAAGTCAGTGTGTAAAATAAAAAGGAGTAGTAACGCATCTACGTACGACCTCGGACATAACTTCAGTTTTGTTTGAGATCAGATGTGGGTGTCCATGGGCTGCAGTGACCACTTAACATGAGGTGGACAGCACGCTCGTTCGTTACTCTTCAAACAAAAAAAAGTTATAACACCTATCTGTGCTATACAAAAGTGATTCCTTTCCAGACGTAACTTCATATTCGGCAAGCGGGATCCACCGAAGGAGAAGCCGGCGCCGGCGAAGCAACGGTTCACGTGCGCCACGTGTTCGCGCAGCTTCGTCGACGAGCGCTCGCTCATGTGGCACCAGCGGCTGCACACGGACGAGAGGCCTTACACTTGCGATGTGAGTTGACACCTAACCGAGCTATAAAGTGGAGTGAAGCTCTGTAAGTGGTTCGACCAGTTCGACCGGGGAGTGCCACCGCCGCGCCCACCATCCTCCGTGAAGCAGTTTGTTTCGGATGAGAGATGCGGTTGTCGAGCACACTTACAGCGAGGCGGTCGTCTTAATCCTTAAATTGTAACCAAATTTACAGTCGAATAATCTGACCTGACTTTAAACTGAGTGGATAAGTTCCAGAATAGTGACTGGAGAAGGGTGGGCGGTTATTTTTGGAGGTGATCCTAAATATGTTGCTCGTGCAGGTGTGCGGGCGGGGGTTCGTGTCTGTGAACCGGCGCAACCAGCACGCGCTGTGCGCGCACACCGCGCCCGCGCGTCGCTGCCCGCTGTGCCCCGCGCTCTTCCACCTGCGCTCCATGGTCAACACGCACATCAAGAAGGTGATGCACACGCCATTTACACTCGCCCCCCCCACACACAAACACAAGCACCCCCCCAAACACAAACACAAGTACCCCCCCACACAAACATAAGCACCCCCCTCTTCGCACACACACACAAACACTCACACCCCTTCCAAATACATACGCAAGGGACAACATTGATCTAGAATAATGAAATTTGACAATAAGCAATGTCTTAAAGCATAAGTAAAGGGAAAAATCCGAAAACAGTAAAATTGCATCATAAAAGTAAAAAAAAAATTATTAGTCACGTGACGTGGTACGGTGGTTACCTTGCCACGTGACTAATCAAATGAAAAGAAAATTATAATATATATATAAATACACTTACAAGCAATGATAGCCCGCCTAATCGGTAAGATTCCGGCTTCTCGCGCTGGGTGTCCGCGGTTCGCGCACACACCTTTGATTTTTCGAAGTTATTTACGTATTGGAAATGAAGGAAAACATCGTGAGGAAACCTGCACATTTGAGAGTTCTCTGTAAAGTTCTCGAAGTTGTATGAAGTATATTAATCCACACTCGGCCAGCTCGGTGGACTACGGTCTAACCTTATCGATTTTGAAAAGAGCCCCGCAGCCTGCTGCCTGAATGAAGGGTTGATGATGAAATGACACCTTCATGAATCTGTTCAGGTACATCTACAAACGCACAAGCGCCGCAACCGCGCCAGCAAGCATCAGAACGTGTTCTGGCGGACCGAGCCCGTGCCCTTCCAGGAGCTGAGCGTCGCCGTGCAGAACGACATCCTGGAGATGAAGACTGCGCAACGGGAGGCCAGGCTGAAGGGCGACAGGGTCAGTCATCCACATTGTTGACCGGTTTACGATATCTGTTAGTTGCTACTCTATACTGATAAAATCGTCTCATATGTATTATTACTGAAATTATACTCCTCCGGCGCGGCGCGGCAATCAGATGAGAGTGAATTTTTCCGAATGAAATAAAAGTTGCGCTCGCCGATGTCACAGGATGAAGTTAGTCTCCGATGAGAATTGTTATGATTATTGTTTTCTTTACGGTCTGAAGTTATCCGAGTAGCGCATCAGAACGTGTTCTGGCAGACCGAGCCCGTGCCCTTCCAGGAGCTGAGCGTCGCCGTGCAGAACGACATCCTGGAGATGAAGACTGCGCAACGGGCATGCATACTATTAATATTTTTATTACGTTTGAAGAACATCTTCTATTTGGGGTCGCTAAAAGATTTCTACGGCCAGCAGTTGGTCACTTAATATTGGGTGGGATGTAAAGTCATTTGTTTGTATCATTTAATAAAAAAAACATTTATTGTCTCTCTTACAGGCACGGCGGCTAAACGTACCGCCAAATTCATTGAGAGATGAACAAGAACAGTTTTTGGATATGTACATAACAGATAGTTCAGGTAATTTTTAAAACTCAAGTACAGACAATGCCAAACTTTATGACCTCTCTGTAAAATCTGAATTCAAACATGTTATAACTGTCGTCCTTAAGCTGTAACGCTGTTATATGTATTGGTATGCCAATATTATTTTGCGAGTTATGGCCAAAAGGAGGTTTATTTTTAAAATTAGTGCTACTTAATAACTAGACTTCATATGTAAGAGTTTGAGATATAAAACGTGTATCTAATAAAACACTTTCAAATAGTGAAACTTTGATTCATATTTTACTGATTACGATAACCTCCAAATGACTAATTCGGCGAGATATTGAATAACAGAATTATATCTACATGTCTTGCTCATATTATAAAGCGCGCGCGAAAGGCACGGCATCGCCACCATTTTGGATTACATTATTAATTAACATAACGAATCACATCATGTAAGTTTTGCAGGTTTCATTGTATCATCCCCTCCTACTCACATGCCTATTGCGCAGCCAACCTCGCTCTCTGAGCGGCCAGTGGCGCCGGTTGATCATCATCGACCCATTAATGTCTCACTGCTGGGCACGAGTCTCCTCTCAGTACGAGAAGGCTTAGACCATAGTCCATGCAGTCCACTGCAGGTCATGGACATTTGTAATCAACCTTAAATAGAATTGTAGTACTATCTGAGATCGGCCACAGATGCTGCTCCTGAGGATTAAATTTGAAAGACTCGTGTCCCTTGATCTTCAAACCAGAACCCAGCAGCGTGTAACACTGCTGTTCTAAGAAAGTAAATATGGCGGTGGCATCACCTTCCGGAGACATCTCCGGAAGCGAATCGCGATGGACTTCATTAGGTTTAAATTACTATTTTCAAATGTATTTTTTCTTTTCAGGAACCACAAGAAGTCCCAGTTTAGCGAATTATGTATCAAATTAAATAGAATCACATATACATTTTGTAAATAACTTTGCATCAAATCCAGTGACTACTGTGTTATCGAAATGTTACAGTTCAAAATTAAAATGATGACATAAATCGTGCCTAATTATTTGCCGCTTATAATAAAGTTCTGTGGTCATTGCGTGTATTTTTTAACAGTTTCTATAACTGAGTGGTTCAGTTGGATTAGTGGCAACTGCCATTGGTGAATTTATTTATTGACCAACTTATAAAAGGTGGTGCAAAAGGTGGACTTAATGTTAAATAGCATTATCTCCCAGCTGACCTTAAGGATGAGCAGAAAACAACCAAGGTCGTACAAAAGAACACACAATTATTTGAAGAAGAGAAAAAAAAGAACAATGAAAAATAAATAAATTCTAGCCAATTTTATTATGAATATCGTAGTGAAGGTGAGCTCCCAAACGAGTGTCTTACTTATGATAGTGCCAACATTATATACGTTTGATAGGAGGTAGAACTGCAGCTCGACCAGAGCTCCCGCCGCCGCCCTCATAATCTCCCGTGAAGCAATTCTTGTTTCGATCCGAGGCGTGGTTGTTGGGTCCACATACAGCGAGGCCACCGGCCTAGTCTTCAGGAATAGTGGCGCATCTACGTACGACCTCGCATAGGGCTAGAAACTCGTAATGGGGGCTGTGACAGCGGCGCTAATATTCGAAACGATCCAACCGTGCGGCGCGTAACGCGAGAGGCGTGTTCCAGTGCGGCGGCACATACTGTATACGTGCGAGCCACACGGGTGGCGCGGAGAGTTAAACACGACAAGCGTATTTATTAGCCGCAGT
>DWKL01000066.1:0-27094 GCA_018249415.1 Phareas burnsi | reverse complement strand
ATATACTTAATAAATACTTAATAATATGTGCTCAATAACTAACTTACAGGCACTGTGCATGACTATCTACTTAATAATATGTGCTCAATAACTAACCTACATGCACTATATATGACTATCTACTTAATAATATGTGCTTAATAATTAACTTACATGCACTATGTATGACTATCAAGTTAATAATATGTGCTCAATAACTAACCTACATGCACTATTTATGACTATCTACTACGGGTTAAAAAGTAAAACACTAGTTCACCAGCAGTGGACGAGCGGCTGGTTAACACCAGCGCCACAACTCCTTATTCATGTAGAAAAGTAGCAAACGGACGCGCAGACCATCTGATGTTAAGTGGACACTTGCCAAGCTACATATCCAAGACTAAAATCCAATTTGAGGTCGTACGTAGATGCGTTATTATACTTGGCGACTATTATGGTTGCCTCGCTCGTAGATACACCTACGTAGGTACGGGTACACCCGTAAACCACACTTCTCCAACCGAAATACAAGAATTGCTTCACTGCGATTTATAAGGGCGGCAGCGGCACCTCGCCGGTCGAACTACAGTCCTACCACCTTAAAATTTCCATTAATCCATTAGCAGTTCCACATCAAGCCCATTTTTTATTTAATTTAGATACATAGATAGTTAAGGTGAAGAATTTATAGTGGGTTTAGTTAAATGTGTAACTACTATATTAAATATTTTCTCGTTAAATAAAAGATTAAGTAATTATACTTATTTGAATTTAGATAAATGAGCTATATTTTTTCGCACTTTTAGAAAAGCATATACTTATTATGTTACTACAAATACTATTTAAGTATTCAAGATTTTAATACATAACGTTAAGAATTTAAAATAATACTTTCTAATCAAGTTGTTCATTTACACAAGGCATTAAACAGGGTCACCTCACGTTTAATTAAAATAATTAGCCTACTAAGAGGCAATCGCATTCTGCCCTACACAATGTCACGACATCATGAATCCAGTAGACAATATAACTCAAGCAAATGACTTATATGACCCCGTTCTTAAACAATGGTTCTTACAATCTCCCTGAGCTGATACAGCTTACCCTTGAAACTCTGAAAGATTTAAAGTAAAGATAGAACATAACAGCTACAGTCTTCAAAGATACTTGACTCTATCTACATATTATGTTTTCTTTGACGCGAGTTTGAAGGGCACACGTTCTAGTTTAAAGTTGAGTAAAATGAACCTTGTCCCCAGAAATTATTACCACATTTGGCTCAACTGCGCTCTAGAATAGCACACTTACTGTGGTATATTCAACGTGTTGCCAACGATTTTTGACGAACATTAAGAACTTAACGGGGTTTATAAAGTATTTTTATCACGAATTGCTGTATATCAAATCTAACCTACATAGAAACAGCCGCTAAATGGTCGGTAGCACGAAATTTGATTTATGTAAGTGATGCTATTAACGTGTCTTAACTTTACAAACGGTAGGGCAATACGAAAAGGTAGGGTTATACGAAAGGATAATTTACACTAATTCACGATATCAGTTGAAAAAGTAAGAAATATTAATTTAAAGTTAAAAAAAGTTAAACCTCTGCAAAGTTAATCAAACAAGTTAAATCGGCCAGAAACGGGAGTTGGAGGGGTGACTGTTACTAGCTATAGTTTCCATGCGCGCTTTTGTGCATCGGAGGGTACGTTAAGCTTTCGATAACGGTTGTTATCACAGAGTCATTAAACCTCGTTGGAGGTTTGAAATATTCGATAGACTACTAACCAGTACTTCCAGCAATCTGCATTGGGCTTGACTGGGATTCTAAGATCTATTCTAGAGTTTCCCATATCAAAAGAACAATGGAAACATACAAAAGAAAGTCAAGTTAAAATTATCAACTAACAATAGGATATGATGTCATACCTGAGATCGACAAGATATATTCCTGCCACTAAGTCTAAGTTGAAAAACCTCCTCTAAATATCTCTCAGTTGCCACATCTTTCAAAACAGAACACAAAACACTGCTATTAAATGCAGAATTTGGTATGGCAGTGGTGACCCCCAAAGTCGAATCATGAAGGGTTCTACTACCTTTAAACTAACTTACTAAACAGAAATGCTGTAAACATCGACATGAGTTAGTTTTAATAACCCTTTTATCCAACAAAGAATCCACGGCGGTTATAAGATGTAATCTTTCTTAACCGCCCTGATAAACTAATAAAGTTGTTACGAAGACTATGATACAAGGATTTACTTTCATATCGTACTTCAAGTAGGTCAAAACGATTATTGTTGTTTTGGCAAATCGATTAAGTATCAGTATCGTGTGGAAGCCAGAGACGTGACATGGCATTTGAGACTGTCAGGAAGGTGTCGAGCTCCAATACATCCGCCACAATATAACACGTCCCGGAAATGAATGTTCCTATCTCTACAAACGGCTACAGCTGAATTCCGTCGGGAACACGAAAAAGTAATTACGATTGAAGGTTGGAGCAATTCAAAAATCTGTCTACGCTAGTACGATTTGTAAAACAAGACTCTTAGGACTATGATTCTACTGGTGATTATATTTTTGACTAGCTCTAATAAGCAACATATACATATATATCATATGTTGCTTGCTAGAGTTAGTCTATGTGTACCATATAATTTATACAAGTGATGGAAATATAGAACCGAATCGTACGAATTTCGACATTGCTCTCTAAAAATCCAAGTTTAAATTTCAGTGGCAGCTGGCTCGTCGAAGCCATGTGCGTAGTGAAGAATAATTATCAGTTGCTTTAGTCGAGTCTATCAATAGCACTTAGCATATGTCAGGTTGTGGGTAAACACCTTATGATTTTAAGAACAGTGGTCAGTAATTTGGGAGCCGCAGGACATATAATGGGTCAATAATAAGTCGTAGCGCAAGGGGTCTTCCAAAATACTAAAGTATTAAGGTATCTATTTTACTTTATGTTTCCTTTTCTGCTATTTCATAAACTACATTGCTTTAAATGATACAAAGTTGAAATGTTATCATATTTAACTTTTTGCACACAAATTAACATAACATTTCATCATCCAAACGCGTTGATGGGAGCGAATATCATAAATAAGTCTTTATTTATCCACAATTCAAATGGATTTTGTAACTATTTATAATAACATCAACAATGGAACAATCTTCCATAATTTAATCAAATATTAGTACTAAAAATGTTTGACACCCTTTTGGTTTACCGTCACACGAAAATGAGTAAAAATGTTCTTGCACCTATGGATGGCAGTATATGATATGTATCGATATCTTACGATATCCATATGATACAGATGAAGTAGAGGGGAAAATTCCTACATGAATTACAAGTAAGAAACAATACAATACCGCAGGAGCATGCCACAACGTGTCTAGGAATATCAAAAGCGGGACGCAACAGGCCTAAGCTATGGATTACGGCCCTCAGGGGCTTCGCTCTGCAAATTGAATGAACGCAAACATTTCTCCGTAACTGACACACGCCAAAATACAAATGGATTCACCACACTAACACGTTACACGTCTTCCTCATATAATCTCCAACCACGGAACTCGTGGACGATAAATTATTCAGCGACTGCGTAAATCCACCCGGTTGATACTCAAACAAACAGACGTACGCAATCAAGTTGTCACATAAATACGGCAAAACTAAACAAAGTAGCATGTTGACACGTTTATAGCGTGACGATCGCGGATGCTACGAAAGAAAACGGCGAAGTTTCCATGTTATTATGTTCGTAGACGTTTAAAAATGTTTACGATCGAAGTATACAGCAAGTTAGGTAATGTCGAGCCATCGAGCACGTTCAAATATCGTTATTCGATACTACCTATCGGTTTCGTGTGGTTAACTTTCCGAAATCATGTTCAATCTGTTACTTCCTTGTTGATCTTTTATAAAAGGAAATACTAACGAAGGAATAGTTCGTGTGGGCAAATACAACCGCTGCTTTTTGTGTCCCAGTTGGAAAGGTGCGGTTGCCGGGCACACTTACAGCGAAGAGACCATCTTAGTCCTCGGGAGTAGTGACGCATTTACATACAACCTCAGATAGAACTTCTGTTTTATCTGAGGTTAGATGTGTGTGTTCGTGAGCTAAAGTGACCCCTTAACATTACATGGCCTGCACGCCCGTCTGTTTCTCTACAAACATAATAAAAATATTAACTAACCCAGACTGGGTAGCTAACCCAGACCGTCCGTGTTACTAAACGGTGGAAAATTCGTTTGCGCTCGACAGAGAAAATAGCAAATATTTCCTATGTAAAGTGGAAAATTGGCGGTGGATTATAATACGTGAATGTTGAGCGTTACGCAATATGATGGACGACATCCGTTTAATAAATTGGAGCAACGGTATTAATGTAGAGCAGGAAAATATTACTTGATTGTGAGTTATTATTGGGCATCATGTTAACGCTACGTCATTTTCCGGAAATGTGGAGCCGGTCGGCGGAAATTCATCGGAGGCGCCTGCAATTTGTGTCCCGTTTGAAAATTCACCGGAAACTAGCCAGTTCAGACGGCCCCCTGTCGCAACTTGTCATCATGTCTGGGCAAAAGTGTTTATTCCGCTTGACAAAATTACTCCTCGCTGTAAATTGCCCGGTTAAATAATTTGAACCGTCGTACAGTAGTCGAAACAAGTTATGTTACTATTCATTGAGACGTTTTTTATCTTTTGTTTATATTTAATATATAGATAGTTTTATCTCTATTTTTAAACAGTTATTTAGTTTTCAATAATTATTAAATACTAATATATATATAGCTGTGTAAAACTGTAAATAAACGAGATATTTTAAAACATTTTTTTCGATTTTGAATTTATTAAGAACATTTGTCAATAATTTAAGACAATTACGAATATATTAAACAGTCCATTATAAATTAATTTATTGAAAAATAGTAGTAAATCCGTTCTATTGATCTGAATACTAGAATAACGAAACAAATTATAAGTATTATTTTAACAAAACTAAATGGTTCATATTTTACAATAATATTTTAACAGTTAGGACTATAATTCAACCAAGGATGTATCACCGTCGTCCTTGTAACAAGTGAAGCAATGCTTGTGTTTCGATTGGAGACTTGCTGCTATCGACTAAACTTACAACGAGGTGACTATTTTAGTTCTCAGGAGCAACAACGCGTCTACGTACGGTCTCAGATGGGACTTCAGTTCTGTTTAAGATTGAATGTGAATGTCCATGGACTGCAACGACCGCTTAACATCAAGTGACTTGCACGGTCGTTTGCTACTCTTCTAACATAAAAAAATAATAATAAAAAACTAAGTCAGAAGGCCAGAAAGTTCTACATAACCTAACTCATTAGCGAAACAAGCTCACGCGGATTTGTAATTATTGAGACATGTATAAAAATAAAGCAAATAGCTATTGTACAACATTACAAATGTCTTAATCTAACCTTCCCAACAAAGATAATGCGATAGTTGTTTTTGTCATAAGTTATAGAAAAAGTGGTCGTGTTAAAGCGAATTTCCCTCTAAAACTCTTAATGTCAGTAAATATAAAATCGTGCGGGATAAATAGTATTTTCATTGACAAACTAAATATGAATTTAACACCTAGTTAATTATTTTCAAAGTTATATTTATTAGACCAAAAATATGAGTGCGAAAAATGTCAAATGATCACTACGATAAGGAGGTATTCCGTTCACCGAAAATAAGAAGATATTTTTCCGTTCGAGTTCGTTGAAAGTTCAAATATAGAATTCTTAATCATGAATTCTTAATAATGCTCAGAATGTTTAAACTGAAAAGGTAATATATCATTTTTATGATAAATAAACGACTAGCGAGCAAAGGCTAGGCAAGAGTGAATACCGTCGCATTAAGGAAGAAAAAAGAATTCACTTTTTCTTACCAAACTCATGTAGTTCATCCAATTTTCTATTGTAAGGCAGCAAATAGATAATATTAAAAATATTTTTTTTCCAGTGTGGCGATCTTCTTATTATTGATATTAGATTTATTAGAGAGAAATATTTTGAATCACGCTATTGAAGTTTTTTAATCATCTAAGTACGCAATCAAACCGCGGCAGGTACATCACTAATTAGATGAAAGGTTATCCCTTGGCAAACCTTAAATGCCCGAACCGCAACATATCGCATGCTAAATATAACCTATAACTTATATTATATTTCCATGTATTTTACGAATATCATATCATATTTATTATCGCATTTTATTTCATATTTTATATCATATACACAGTTATTATCTATATTGTTATATATGTATATTGCTATGATACTGCTATTTAGAATGTATTTTATGTACACTTATCATCTATTATAATTTAAACTTAAATCCTGTTTAAAAATAAGATCCATGTTGTGTTAATGCACCCATCGAGATAAGCACGCTGTGCTTGTCCGTAATTAAAGTTGCAAATAATCAACTTTATAACTCAGATTGTAAGAACTGTCATTTTTTTTAATTTTGTGGACAATCCAATAAATAAATGTACATATATATAGGAACTTTTTATGTTTGCAAAGCAGCAAGGTAGCGTGCAGCCCAACTGATGTTGACTTTAATCTGATATTAGAGTACCTCTTGAGAGGTGATGTAACTATAGTTCATCGAGGGAGGTACCACTGCCGCCCTCACAATCCGCCGTGAAGCTATTCTTGTGTTGCAATTGGAGACGTGTGGTCGGGTACACTTACAAACGAGATGATTTAGTCCTCAGGAGCAGCGACGTATCTACGTTCGACCTCTGATACTGCTTTAGTCCTGTTTGAGGTTAAATATGAGTACAGGGGATACGGTGACTACTTGACATAAAATACTTGCATGCTTGTTTGCTTGTCGTCATAAACACTACCTCCAAAAGAAAGTTAACCATTTTCCGAACACTGATCGTAATAAATCAGTGGAAGATTCGATGTGTCAAAGTCTCATAAATTTCGCGTGAAATCGAATTAAGTTAAAAAATGAACGCAAATGAAATAAAGATGAATAATTTAAGAGTTCCGACGACGAATACGAGAAAAAATGTCCAAACGAAAATGTCTAAGGGAATTGTCCATTTGCGCCTGAAATCTCCTAAGGTCTAATATTTTTTGTCCACCCTACAAACGAGCTTCGTTCCGCGGGCGACAATATTTGTTTAGGACTATTGTGTTCTCATTAATTTTCGGGTACAATAGTTTTGGGCCCGAACAATATTATATTTGTGTAAAATGTTATATTGTATATATTGTTGTTAATACAATTAATTACAAGCGCTTGAAAGATTTATTAGAAAATTTTGGGTTTAAATGAAGCGTTAATTAAGTAAATTGTTTATAAATATATATTCAAACAAGCTGATGATAACAAGATAGATGTAACAGTGATAGCTTAGTGGTTAAGATTCCGGCCTATCACAGTGGGGGTTCGAATCCTGCCTCTGGTTCTTATGTGAGTATTAGAAATTAATTATCACTAGCTTCAAAGGTGAAGGAAAACGTCGTTACGAAACCTGCAACCTGAAAGTTCTCTGTAAAGTTCTTTAAGGTGTGTGAAATCTACAAATCTGCACATGGCTAGCGTGGTGGACCATGACCTAACCCGTCTCATTCTGTGAGGAAGCCTGTGTCCAGCGTGTAGTGGAGTGATGATGATAATGACAATGTCCATGGGCGTCAATGGTCACTTGATAACATACGGGTTACAAGCTCTTTAAATGCTTCCATTTAAAATCCTTTCATAAATATACTGACATTGCCCGAATCAATTATTGTCAATACATTTCTCATGGGAGTTCATTTTTATTGAAACCATTAGAGCCGAGAACGCCCGTTGAACACCATAGAACGTATCCGTATATAAACAAACAGTATCGTTTTGCGTACATCAAACAACCTTTTATTTAATTAAACAAAATCCAATCAAAATTTGTTTACACAACGTATCGGCTGATTCATGAATGATATTTGCAATCAATTAACTTAATTAACAGAAGGATCAAAGGTGTATTCGTTTTAAAAATTGAATACATTTTTTTAAAAGCTTTTAATTAACCGATCATTATCTTTACTCATTACTGTCCTGATGGGCACAGGTCTCGGGTTAGGTCATAGTCCACCACGTGTGCTAATTGCGGATTGGTAGACTTTACACGCCTTTGAAGATTTTATAGAGGACTCTAAAGGATGTAGTTTTTCTCACGATGTTTCTTTATCGTTATAGCAAGTGATAATTATTTTCTAATATGCACAAATTTAAAAAAAAATCATACTTACGTATTTGACCAACCCCGGCCTGCCAGTGTGAGTGGCCGGAACCTTACCACTGAGCTATCTCTGCTATGATAGATTAATTACTGACTTGGCTAAATACCCCACATCAGATTAGATGTTTATAAAAAAGACCAAAATCATTATGGATTCACGTCCAAAGGCCATGGCACTGCATTGCACGGACTGCCCGAGAATTTTTGAAATGGGAAACGTTGCGCGTGGTTGTTTTTGAATAGTTAATATCATCAGACGTTACTTCGTGTCATGCGCCACGAAAAGATTTTTTATAAAAGTCACAATAACAGAAAACACTCAAAACGTAACTTGATTGTTTTGTGTTTTGTGACAAAAATAGCCGGCTATATTTGTTTCTTCAATTCTTCGTCCTCACGGTTGTCCCACCACTCAACTATATAACTTAAGTTAAAATCACATAGTGTAAGGTACGCTCATCAGTGGAAACACGCAGAATGCTACCACCAACTAATTTCTACTACGAAAACCAACACCATTAAAACTAGACCGTAAGCAGAGTATCATTAAATGAGACAAATAGATCTGACATACTCATCACTGTTGAACCAGTTGTGCTACCAATTATTCCTAACACAAAAAGCAGATATTTTTTAAGTCGTAGAAATAGCAAACAGTTATGCCGTAATGAATAAGGTACAATCTTTGATGATTTGTGTGTCAAGTTTTGCACACCCAGCAACGACAAAGAATAAGACGTTATAAGCGTTCATAACAATCGCTTACCGTCCACGATCGAGCAAGTCATTTACCCGTCAAAGACAACATTTCATAGTAGTTTAAAAACCTGTCATGAGTAGGTGCGATTTCATATTTATAGCCTTGTTTATGTTTTAAATGGTCACCGCCGTCCATGAAAGGTGATAGAAAACTTTGACGCAGCATGTGTAATCGATTTCAGGTAATACTCCTATTCTATATGTAGTTGGCTACATGTGTCCATGGGTGGCAGACACCTGCTAATATTAGGCTGTTGGTTAAGGGTTGGTTTGACTTCATTGGAAACCTTCGCGTTAGAAGTATATATAATAAATAGGTGGTAGAACAATCGTTCATCTGGGGAAGTACCACCGCCGCTCTCATAATCTGCCGTGAAGCAATTCTGTGTTTCGGTTGGAGAGGTGCGGTTGCCAGGCACACATATAGCGAAGCGACCACGATAGTCCTCAGGAGTAGTGACGCATCCATATACAACCTCAAACGGTACTTCGGTTTTGTTTGGGGTTGGATGTGGGTGTCCATGGGCTGCGGTGATCACTTAAGATCAGGTGGCCTGCATGCTCATTGGCTACTTCACAAACATAAAAAAAATATACCTGCATCCTATAATTTCCAAGCCTAAACTCTTAAAGCAAGATAATCGCTAAGAATTTCACCAAAAATTTTATTTTGTGTCCTACAGACAGTCAACAAAACTACATGAATATGGCGGTGTGTCGGACGGAATCGCTAAGCATGCAGCTGGAAGTACCTCCAGGCCAGTCCAGCGGCCTAGCGGTGCTGGAAGACAACGGGACCCTGGTCATCTCGCACCTCGCAACCCAGTCGCCGGCCTATCGGTATTTTTATAGCATAGATATAGCATACGAATGTACACTCTCCTGATGGTGGGTGGTCACTGCTGCCTATGGACATCTGTAATGAACACCGAACAGGTTTGAAGTCCTACCTGATGTATGCCTCAGATACATTGGATTAAGGACTCTTAAGGACTAAGATAGAGCGCGTCAAGTAAATGTCTCCCCCTTACAGAACCTCCAAACTAGAACATTGCAATATTGAACACTGCTAATATAGAGCAGAAATATGTGTTTATATGTAGTATGACGTTGCTTAAAAATTTTGACGAGGCCGCGTGAAAAGCGGCTACCGTACTGGTCTTTCACGCAGAGTTCCGGATTCGATTCCCGGCTGGGCAGACTTTGATGACTTTGATATCAAACGTATTAATTAACTCGTATCAACCATTACGACGCGAATGTAAGTTTTTTTTGGTAGTACATGAAGTCTTACTATTAGTAATAAAGTAGTAAAAATAGTCTACTGTACTAAAAAAAGCACTAATGGGAATTAAATTTCCCATTAGTACTACCGATAGTACTGGCTGGTCCTTGTGGGCACAACCCGATCTTCTCGCTCCACGCGTTTAGAATACTCTTCCTATGAACCCTAGGACGCAAATTACAAGAAATACTCGTAATTCAAAACGAAATATTTACCAATTTCCTTCGTGACATTAAGTAAATGTATACCGTATTATCGAATCGAAAAAGCCATAAATAAAACCATTTATAAACCAAACTATTTTCCAGGTCTGGTTGTCTTCAAATAAGGGACCGAGTAATGTCTATCAACGGTCACGAGAATCTTACTACGGACGTAGCCAATGAGATACTGCAGAGAAGGAATGATTCTCACAATCCTAAATACTTGACCCTTAATGTCGAATTCAGTATGACTAATACAATAGAAGCATCTAGTGGGGTATTCAATGTAAAATTAGCTAAAACGTCGTCTGGTCTCGGTGTAACAATCACAGGTAATTTTATTCCACTTTCATGAAATATGTTTTCAAAATTCTTTCTATTCTTGCATGTTGAAATATTTCTTTACCTGGAGTTGTTATTTTTGTAATAGGAAACAAAACACATGCATGAGTTGCCATTATCTATAATTAAGCTGTACATGACTTTCCATTTCCTAGAATGAAGTTGAAATACATAAGTTGCCATTTCCTAGAATTCAGTTGTAATACATGAGTTGCCATTTCCTAGAATTATGTTGTAATTTCATGTAAGTATCGGCTAAAACCACACCTCTCAAAGTAAGACATAACACTTTGTTCTAAAGCATATCGCTGTGACGGTAGTGGCCTGAGTCAAATCACCAAAGTTGTGGAATGGTAAATTATGGTATAGTGATGTCATACCAAAATGACTCGTCACATTCTTCGTCGAATAATTTTCTAGTAAGATTTAGATTCAATTATTTTTTTTATAACTAAACCTAACGATAAGGCTAACGGGCCATCTGTTGGAAAGTGGTCATCGTTGTCTATGGACATTTACAACACCAGAGGAGTCGCCGATGCATCGCCGGCTTTGAAGGAGAACTATTTTTGCATCTTTCTTGATGAACCCCATGTCATAGCACACCGGGAATATCTCTAGAGGAGGTTCATTCCACATCTTGCACGTACGCAGTAAAAAGGAATGCACAAATCGAGTCGTGGAGGTCCGCCACGGATCAATTTGATGTGGATGAAACCTCATCCTTCATCTCCATATAACATCAATGTTAAAAAATTTACCTTTCATTTAAGTACTAATGACTTATCTCTTGAAACAATCATCAGACTTTTAAATAATTCCCACATATACGCTGACAAAATGGCACAGTAGATACTTAACGACCCGCATATCGCAGCGGTTACCATACAGGTCTGACACGGAGAAGGTTCCGGGTTCATTCGGATAGACGTCTAAATGATAAATTTAAATTCCTCTTCTGAGGCTGCGTTTTATATACTCGTTTCCTATGTATCCATGGCACCCACGACACAGGGTAGATATTTTGGTGATGGACTATGAATGCAGAAAGCGTTTATTTGTGTTATGTTTGCAGAAATAGATTACGAATAAAAATGATACTCAATTGCTCTCTAATTCAAGAGGATTGATTCTCATAGAAAAATATGACGAACAAACTTGATTCTCAGTTCATTTTTCAAATCCAGGTTGCAAGCAAAAGCTTCTAAGCAACGAGGAACCAATGGTGATATCGGATATTAAGCCGGGTTCCGTAGCACACCGCAGTGGCGCCCTCACGGCCGGCGACCAATTGCTGGCCATCAACGGGCAACCTCTACACAACTTGTCATTAGTAAGTCCTCCTTCCTTTCCTTACTAAGTGTAGTGAGACATGCAGTGGTAGCGACAATAACTTGACAGTATCCGGTCTCTTCTACAAGTGATTCGGGATTCGGATCCCATACACGTCTGAACTTTTGAAATTATATGTGAATTAATATTAATCATCAATAACTTCACGTAAAGGATTACTTCAGGTAAATGTAACAGCGTGAGAAAACCTATATATATGCTTGAGAGTTCTCTATAGAGGTATCAACAGGGGATGAAGTCTACCGATCCGTACTCTGTCATCGTGGACGACTTTGCCATAATCCTTCGAATTTCAGAGGAGGCCCGTGCCCTGCCATTACCGGTCACTGGCTCCCGTCACTGGCCCACTGGACAGTAATTATTTGACGATGATGATGACAAAAATTAATGTTGGTAAGCAGTGATAGCACAGTATAAGCTTTGGTCGTCCAGTTTCATGATTGTATAATTACTATACTATATACTCTTAATAAGTGAATATTGTATAATCAGCCACGCACGGACCTCTGATTTTTCGAAGAGTTATAATAAATATCGTAAGGGTCGTGCCTGAGCCTTACCCATAACGTCGTTAAAGATATGTTAAGTCTAGAAATCTCGTTATGATACGAATCTCAAGTTCAGTAAATTAGATGATAAGAAATCGTTCTGAATAACGATTCAAACATGATAATATTGGAGCACTATCAGCCACTATGATCTACTAGAGTGAGCACTGGAAAATTGTGACCAAACTTAAATAACACCTTGTCAGTCTTCAAAATCGGTAGCAAATCAAATAGTTTTAGCTTCATCCGTTCATGCGTTTCCCCGGAGAAGATTACATTAAGCAGTTGATTCCAGTTGTTACATATTATGCATGTTGACACATTTCCTAATAATTATAATCAAAAAATATTAAACGAACATTTATAACATAGGATCACATAAACAGTCTTTATGTTTATAAAATTAATATCGGCTTTAAAGAAGGCATTTTCCGATTCAAAAGTAGTTCAAAGTTTTATATAATATTCGTTTTCGTAAACTTCACTATTACCCATCACTTAAGAAGCAAAATACTTTGGCAAAGTATACACGGGCAACGACAGTTAAGCTTCTTTGAGTTTTCTCTTGAGTGCTTCCCTGTTTCATAATAAATTCTTATCCTCGCGAGCTATTAGCAATTGTTGGAAGGGTGAAAAACACTAACTTATAATTGAAAGTAGAATCAACTATTTTACAGACTTAAGATCGTTTAATTTTAGACAAAGTAATATAAAATTTATAACAATTCCAGGATACTGCATTCAACATACTTCAAAACTCGCCTGATGATATAATAACTCTGAAAATTCGCAAACGGGATCTCACAGAAGATTGGTCGAGTATTCATAAACACAACGCCAAATTAACTTTACAGAGCTTTAGCAACATAGAAACGAAGGCACTAATCCATAGTGGAGAAGACTCTGGGCATCACACAGATAGTCCCAATAATAGTGCTAAAGAAAGTGAAAGAAGTCACACTAGTAGTGACAATGGAAATACAGCGGTGTTTATGGTAGAACTTATAAGAGCTGAGAATGGTCCTTTAGGACTGACGATAGCTGGTAGTGAGGACGTAACACAACCGATACTTTTAAGTGGGCTTGTTGAAGGTAAGCAATAAAAAATCCACAACAATACTAGAATATTGTACAAATCTTACATTATCGACATAATATTTAAATAAATAATCCCGTAAATATTGGGTAATATTGTATAACGAAAAAATTTTATAAAAAAATATGTTTAATTTCGAATTGTATTACTGCAGCTCGCTGTATCGAATGCAAAATAACTATTTTATTGAACTAACCCACTTAATCTGCAAGTTTTAAAACGTTAAGCACTTGGCCGGCGAATTCACTTAAAACCGTCCTACTTTTTAGGTGGCCTAGCAGAAAAATGTGGAAAACTAGCGATAGGAGATGAGTTACTGAGCATAAATGGTGAAAGTGTCCTAAATAAGCCTTTGTCGGAAGCAATAAAACTGTTGCAGCAAAGCGGCCAAAGAGTCCAGTTGCAACTTTGCAGAAAAGTCACCGGTAAGTTACCGTAGCTGTTTATTTTTGGAATTCGTTCAAACCATTGGGCTCATTTCCAAAACAGTCCGAATTAATAAGGAACGACAGAGCAAGATAAACGTCTAGTTTTATGGCCATTGCAGCACATCTTTTGGCTTTATAACCACCGTTAATGTTATTGACATTGGTTTTTAAACCCATTGTGCCTTGTATTTTTTTTTTACAATTTTTCTCTTTGGTGAATATCAATTTTGCAGATCTTTGGCGTATGTTAACTAAAACATTCATCATCAATTATCATACCTCAATAACGTCCTATTTAAATATTTTTGTCTTGCATCCTTAAAAAAAATAAAAATGCAAACAAGCCTGCAAGCCACCTGATATTAAGTGGTCACTGCAGAGCATGGACACCCACGTCTAAACTTAAACAAAACAGAAGTTTTATCTGTGGTTGTACATAGATGCGTCACTATTTCAGAGGATTAAGATGGTCACCTTGTTGTGCGTCCGGCAAGCGCACTACTCCACCAGAAACACAAGAATTGCTTCACGGCGGATGAACTATAGTTCTACCACCTATCAAAATACTACATTATATTACATTACTTCACTTTTGAATAAACAAACATTATTTCTTCCACGTTGCATAGTTACAAAATCAATTCAAACTTTAACCGTTTGGCACCCGTGACACCATGACAAATTCTTAAACAAAACTACGGCGCAATATTTCCTTACAATATTATCGTCAGTCGTGTAGGTAAATAATTTAGTTTTGAATACAAAGGATTTTACAGCTTTCGGTACTCAGTGGGGGTAGCTGGTCGCTGTCAAACCCACGCTGGCGCACGGCCAAATGATACTTAACGCTCTCATCCGACACTTTTCGCTTTCACGTGACAGAATTTTCAAACTCAACAAAATCAATTGGCTTAAAAGTTTTCGGGGTATTAATGGCATCGTGCCATATAGGTGTTCTAATTTGTACCATTGAGAAATTGGAGTTCTCGTTTATGGAAGTACCAAAGGTACACGACGTTAAGTGGCCACTGATCACGTGACGTCGTCCAAACAACCCCGCAGTATCACCTACGTTTGATTAGATGAGTTTCTAATCTTTAAAAGCGTTAATTTCAAGTTAAACAACCTGCCACGAGTGATGTTGGTAAACATGCGCAAATATTAGATGCCGCCAGTTTCTTTGTAATAGATATGGATAGAACCATGGTACTTCCATTGTATAGATACTTGATAAGGAACTCTTATCGCTCCAGTTTCTTCAGTACTCCTTATCTTATTTACGTACTGACCCGCGTGACGCAATGATTAGTACCGGTCTGATACACAGAGAGTTCCAGGTTCGATTCCCAATTGTATTCGGGGTTTGAATTCCCAAGCAGAAAATTAAATGATGAATTTAGACTTCTGTTTTGGGTCTCGGTGTTTGTGTACTGGTGTTTATATGTGTCCATTACCACGCCGCAGAGAATTCTAGTGAGGGGTTATGATCGTAGAAAGCGTTTTTTTTAGATCGTACTTACACCTTACTTAACTATGTAAGGCTATATATCAAATGTAATAATCCATGTAAACTTTATTTTTAATACAACTGATAATAAGATATAAATTTTAAAAATGTAATCGAACAAATAATTAAATGTGTTAATTCATAACAGGATCTATAGATTGTGCAGAATCAAGTGCCAGGGACTCGAGTCATTCCACATCGAGTCCGGGTCTATCAAACGACAGTGCCGTGGAGTCGTGGGATCAGAACACACCTATACGAACTAGTGCTAACTGTGGTAAGTGTGAGGACTGTAGTTAATTAAAATCGATAATTAAAACTAGTGTAACGCAAAGAACAAATTATAATGTTTTGTTTATTTTTTCTAATTTTTTTTATCTTTGGACAGTAAACAGAGCGTACTTTGTGGACCTATGGCACAGATTAACTAAAATATTAACAATTCATTATCATATTTCAAGAACGTCCTGTTTAAATAATTTTGTTTTGCATCGTAAAATTTGTATTCCTTTCTTTCATCATACGATAGTTTTGTACAATTATGACACAAGATCTAATAATTGAGTTTACTAGAGCTTAAATCTTCTTAACGGTATGTTGGTAAATTGCCAATTATGTAGCAAAAACTAAAGTCCCATCGTATCAAAGGATCAAAGCTAACTAATGGCTCATTGCCAGCGTACAGAGAAAAAAAACATTTATGACCTTGTTCATTCAGCCCTCCTTTTTATGCTACGAAATCCTAAGTTCCATTGAAGCATCCAAACCTATGAATAAGTTATTTCTAAGTCTACCTTTATTCACTTTGACAAATCTATTGTTTAGTTTAATACTAGATCTCGGATATGTAAATACGAACCTATGTAAATTGAGAGGCGAATCAATTTCAAAAGCGGCCATTTATTCCCGCTAGCGTATTTTATTACCACACTTTGTTTAGTCTGTATTTATTCATACGGTTTCAGGTAATTCCGAGGTAATAGAGTACGCTGTCCCAGACAAGAGTCGAATAGACAAGCAGCCGTATTCTCCTACCGACGAAGACAAGCTCATGGCATCAAATTTTAGTTCAGCGGCCCCTTACAGTATCAATGACTTACCGCTGCCGAATTATTCTCTAAACAATTCATTGAAGACATTTCATTATGAGAACACGTGTATTATACCGGAGAATACATTGAAGAATAAACAGAACATAACGAGAGAAGATGATGTCCAACAGATTGAAATTTTAACCAACACGATGAAAGATTGTCAGTTACATAACATGGAGAAGGCATCGTGCAAATGCGATTATGTTCAAATGGGCCCATACGGGATAGTTTCACCCAAAAGCAGAAGGCCGAACTGGGATAACGATTATTTGAATAACGGAATCTACACAGTTACCACACCGCAGAAATCTCCGCATAAGCCAGGAATTCCCGGGACGAGCTTTCAATTCGCCACAAGTCCAATTTATGAAAATGACGTTCCAAGTACGTAACATTAAAATAATTATTGCCAGAACAAAACAAATGTATGCGAAATTATTTTAAGAATATCTTTTTGACGAAATGACCGTATTTATTTTAACACTAAAATGCCATGACATAAATTAATTCCCACTGTTAACTCTCGTTAACATGGTGTCAAATATCGTGTATTGTTATCTTGGTACTGTGTAGCCGTTATACGATGATAAATTAAACTTCACGTGAAAATTTCAATACTATCAATATGGATTTTATCACAAGCGCTGTTATTTACGGGTAAAATTTACTCCGTACAAATTAATTATTCTTTTGTATACAATTCCCGTTTTTTAAACTGATAATCGAATTTTAATTACATATTTACAATTAGTTTTGTTATGTACAATGTAGCAAGAGTTACGTGACCTTTATTAAAGTTCTTTGTTTTCGCTTAGTAATTTTTTTTCTTTTTCTTTCTTTTGTTACTCATCAATAAAAAATCATATTAAATTATTATCCCATTAATTAATTTCAATACTTCAGACTATATTTTGTATATCTTTCATTATATACTTAACTAGTTAAAAAAAGAAAAAATATATATATAGCTAACTAGTTAAATACTGCGGCCCTGTATCAATGTTTACTAAATTGCCCAAAACTGCCTTACTATGACTTGTCAAATGAGCATGTAGGCCACTTGTTATTGTACTCATAGGGTGTAGAACAATCATTCGTCTGGGGAAGTACCACCGCCCTCATAATCTACCGTGAAGCAGTTGTTGTGTTTCGGTTGGAGAGGTGCTGTTGCCAGGCACACATAGCGAGGCGCCTATCATAGTCCTCAGGAGTAGTGACACATCCATATACAACCTCAAACGGAACTTGCGTTTTCTCTGAGGTTAGATATGGGTGTCCATGGGCTGTGGTGACCACTTAACATCATGTGGCCTGCGTGCTCGTTTGGTACTTTACGAATATAAAAAAAGTGATCACTGCAGTTCATGGATACCCTACCCCCATCTAACCTCAAACTAAACTAAAGTTCTATCTGAGGTCGTACATAGATGCGTCACTACCTGTGAACTAAGCTCCTGTGGACTAAGACTCCGGTACCTCGCTGTAAGTGTGTGCAACCTTACCTCACTAATCGACACACAACTGCTTCACAGCGGATTACGAGGGCGGCGGTGGTACTTCCCCCGACGAACTATAATTCTACCTATCACACACACATCCGCCTGCACCGGTGTGTGTGCATAGGTTTGCCATATGCCCACATTGAATTCTTTTTAATATGAATAAGTCAAAATTATGTAGCAACTTGCAATAAAATTCACTCAACGAACCCAATAAATTTGCCGCCATCAGTTGCCGGTAATTTTTGATCTCCGCAATTTTGACCGCAGTTTTCGTTTATGGTACATAATTACGGATACGGATTGTATATAATTGAAATTTTCATATTATTTTTAAATCTTTATCTTTATATTTCTGGACATAAAACAGCTATCGAATGTATGGCTACAGATAAAAAGAATAAAAAAAAAATAGAAATAAATATATATATTTAAAAAAAAAAGTATTATTAAAATGAAATACCCTACTTTTGACATGGCAACAAAACTTTAGCGTAACTTCGTAACGAAGACTAGCTCGCTAGCCCTTCTAATAGTCAGTAGAGTAACAGCCACAAGCCTAACAATCTCCAAATCCCTTTTGTTTCAGGCTTGTACGGCAGCGAGACGTTGTCCCCCGCCAGAGGGTCGGTCCACCACGTTATTCTGTACAAAGACGCCATTTACGATGACTACGGTTTCTCAGTGTCCGACGGATTATACGAAAGAGGCGTATACATCAACCGGATTAGAAAGGGCGGCCCGGCGGACATAGTCGGCCTTCTACGGCCATACGACAGGATTTTGCAGGTTTGTCTGATATCGGATTATGGATATCGTGATAGCATTATTGGCGCACAATGGCCGTCCGAATCCAACAGGGAATTATTTTTGCAGCTCTACACGTGAAAAACTAAGTACAGTTGAGCAGTAATAGCCTAGTTGAGATTCCCACCTCTCACGCTGAGTGTACGGGGTTCGAATTCCGCACGCATCTCTTAATTGTTCGAGTCCATTATCTACCACGTTGGCCAAGTGCGGATTGGTAGACTCCACCCACCTTCGAGAACTTAAGAAATGACTCTCGAATGGGTTTTCTTCTTGGTTTCTCCTTGACCATTAAATCACGTGTTAATTAGTCGCTACTACGCTAATTACTAAAAAAATCAGAGGTACACGCGGGGTTCAAATCCCGAACCCTCTTAGAGAGTCTAGCATCTTACCACTAGGCTATCACTGCTTCTTGTATCGACCGTAATCATTTTCTAGTTAGGACCATACCTTGTGATTTGTGAATAGAAACAAAAAAAATTGCGAGGGTATATATTTGTAAATTACGTATTGTTAGTTATGTTTGAATTGTTAATGCGTAACTTTGCGGAAATCCATATTATAAAGCTGGGACAAAACTAGTTCACACCAATCCAGGACCAATATGTATGATGGGATATATTTTCCCAAAACATGCAGTGCATGCAGTGTGCAGGCCCTCCGTCCCATACAGGAGACATGCACAAGAAGGATTTAAAAAATATACACCACCGTACATACCACCAATTAGTGATGTATATTTTTGTTTACTGCTTATGTGCTTGTGGATAAAAAAAAGAGAGAAAACTGGAACTGACGCGGATGTATGGTGCTACGAGGAAATATAAATATAGGATTTCTGTTCTGACAGTTTGAGAAAAGATAAATAGATTAAGACAAACGATTTGTTGATTCAAAGACTTGATTATACTTTCACGGTATAAAAAGGATACACGAGGAGTTCCAAGTATGGTCCTGAGGACTAAGCTCATGAGTAGCAACGCATCAGTGGTCATTTGGTCAATCACATATGTCTATCTGGGCGGTATTGATCACTTCCTATCAGTTCACTTATCTTATATTAAAGAGTAGCAAATGAGCGTGCTAACTACCTGATGTTAAATGCCCATTGCAGCTCATGGACACCCACATCTAACTAGATATAGAATTGAAGTCCTATCTAAGGTCATACGTAGATGCGTTACTACTCCTGACGAATAAGACGGTCGTCTTGCTTTAAGTGTACCCAACACTTACTCAAAAAGGTCGTTACTACTCTTGAGGATTAAGATGCTCGCCTTTTTATAACTTCAGATACCCAGCAACCGTACCCCCAACCGAAACAAGAATGACATCACGGTGGATTATGATCGCGGCGACGCTACCTCCCTGGACGAACTTTTCCACCACCTTTTAACTATTTCTATACCATTATTCTTCCATAGGTGAACGGAACCAGAACAGTTGATTACGATTGCTGTTTAACGGTGCCACTGATAGCATCAGCGGGGGACAGGCTTGAGATCGTCGTGCAACGGAACGCTACATCCCGAGTGAGTACATCTAATTCTAAGAGTGGTAGAACCCTTAGTCGTTCCCCTCCAGGAACACCACCGTCACACCTATTCGTAACATAACAGCGGTGTTAAACGCTGCAGTTCTCTGGTTTGAAGGAAGTGGTAAGGTAAAATGTGTAAACCCGCCAAGCGTGTATCGGACTCGCGTACCGAGGATTCCGTAAAAACTTTGTTACTAATATAAAAAAAAAAAAACTTTTTTGTTACAAATTTACGGTTTTCAGATTTTTCTCTTTACTGCTATAGGATATTGCTTCTTGCCAAATTTCAGGGTTCTAGATCAACGGGAAGTACCCTATAAGTTTTGATTCCTTTGCGGGTGTGAAAATATGCGGCATAAACGGCCGTATTTTTGATTGCGTTGACTTTGAAGGTTGATTTTTTCATAGCTCCAAGGGATTGAGTATTTCATATTATTTCAACTAGATCCCTCCACGCGTTCCTAAGATAAAGGATATTAACAAACAGACGCACAACGAAGTGATCGATAATGGTTCCTTTTTCCTTTTGACGTACGGATCCCTAAAGTGTATACCTTTATAGGAGGCGTTTTAGTTTTTGTTGGTAGTAAGGCCTGTGGCCGCACTCAAGTGGGGTTGCAATCCTATAGAACCGATTACAGATGTCCATGGGCGGCAGTGAACACTTACCATCAGGAAGATTACACCTAGTTTGCTAATATAGGAAGGATTGGTGCCAAAACCTTATTGTTAACAAAAAATAATTAAGGAATTACTGAGATTATGAATATGGATATGCGGGACTTCCTTGAAATATAAATATGGAATATCTGATTTTATAGTTTGGGAAAAAAATTAATGGAGTCAGACAAATTATTTGTTGATTCAACAACTTGATTATATAATTGACTACAAAATAAACGGACGGTGATGATAAAGCGCGCGGCGCCCTTGCCTGCATAGACTGTAACGGATCAACGAAGTTAAGCAACATCGTATAAAAATACTCATGTGTACAGCTTGTTTTGTAACTAAACCTAACGATAAGGCTGACGGGCCACCTGATGGGAAGTGGTCACGGTCGCCTAAGGACAATTGCAACACCAGAGTCGCCAATGCATCCACGGCTTTGAAGGACAGCTCTTTTTGTACCCTTCTCGAAGAACACCATGCCATTTTTATTTTAAAATTTCTCATTTAAAATAATGCAAAATACATATATATAAAATGTTGTCGGGAGAGTGCGGAATTATATGTTGTGGACTTATCTTAGCGATATCGGCCTATTTTTTTAAACGATGTAGAGCCATGCGATACCTAGTCAAATATTTATCAAAAAAATCAAAATATATATTTCACAAAATTTACAGATTTTTTTTAAATGTATCAAAAATCAGAAAATGTATGCTTATTACATATATGAATAGTCAAATAAATAAATTACTTGACACGGACATACCTAGACCGTTTCTGAAAATACCCGTGACTGTTGATCTACCTTTAAGAGCCGATATCTCTGTTAATAACGCAAGAACTATAATATTCATTTAATAATAGAAATTAAACAAAATAAAGATCAAGATAATCACCCTCCTCATCATCACGTCATCTATCACCGCCCCCACAATCCGCCGTGAAGCAATTCTTATGTTTCGGTTCGAAGGGGTGCAATTGCCAGATACATTTACAGAGAGGCAACCATCTTAATCCTCAACAGTAGCAATGATCTCAGATAGGACTTCAGTCCTATTTAAGGTTAGACGTGTCGGCTTCGAACCCCAGAACTCCAGCGTGATACCGGAATGTTAGCCACTAGACTATCCCTGCATTGCGTATTAAAATATAATTATCATTTGCTTTACCGGTGAAGGAAAACACTCTGAGGAAACCTGCATACAGGAGAATTCTTTGTAAAGTTCTGGAAGGTGTGTGAAGTCTACCAATCTGCTCTTTGCCAGCTTGGTGGACTATGACCTGACCCTTCTTATTCTACGAAGAGACCCGTGCCCAGCAGTGGGACAGTAATAGGTTAATGATGATAATAATTATGATGATGTTGGTATCCATAGGCTGCATTGACTCCTTAACATCAGGTGGCTTGCACGCTCGTTTGGCTACTCTTCAAACATAAGATAAAACATTATCATACAATAGAGTAAATTTCAATCTTTCGTGCGAGCAATAAAATCGTATTATGTTTTGTAAACCTGCGGTACGGACTGGGAAGCGAAACCTTTTTACGTGCCAGCGATTTTAACGAATCTTCCCCCGCGTCCTCATTGTCAACCGATTCCCCTCCCGATAGAGGGCGCTGTTAGAGGACATTATCGTTTCTTTTGATATGTTGAGCGCACCTGAATAATGTATTTTTAAGACACATGTCGGAGAAAATTGGAATTCTATAAGCAATTTCGTGGGAGAATTCCGCGGCGCTCTGAGATTTATTTTTGGAAGTGCGAAGCGAAAGTGGTGTATTTGCTTGAATCTTATCCTCCGTATCGAAGAAGCGGCCGAAAATAAAGCTTTCCCAATATTTATTGGCGTTTCACGTTGTGATACTTTAAGCTAACCAATTACATATATTTAATGGCATTTATATCCAAATTGATAATAAACATTTGTTACAGGACCTTAAGAATCAGAGGCATGAAGACAGTTCGAGCCCCAGTGACAGTAGTATCGTGACAAAGACCATATAGTGCATAACCCGACTGTAGTGAAGTTGACAAAAACACTAAACAGTTTAACTTTAGGGAGAATAGCATAGACATAAACTTACTAAATAAGGAAGGAAATATTGTAAAGGTAGAGTATGGTAAATGATATGATGTTAATGTTAAGAAAGTAACTGATTAAGGAAGTGTAACTTAACGTTATAGAAATATTATTTTTGTTTAAAATTGTATTCATTAATTGATTGACGAAATAATTGAATTAGGAGTTACAATTGTTTAAATATTTAATAATTGTGAATATTCATGCTTTTTCTTAACAGGATAATGAAATTAGTCGTACGAGCACAAAGTCATAACATTCATACAAAATTGGACAGGCGGTTTGTTGTTAGGTTATTGGATTTAGCATCGAATGCTATTTCGTCTTTTATATTTTATTGTATCTAAATTATAATTATTAGGCAATGGTGATGTCCGTATCTGCTATTAATGTAATTAGATTGGTAGTTTAGTGTATGCGCATTAAAATGATACGATAAGGAAATGGCTTATTAAGTATAGTTATTCTGGAATATATAATAGTTATAACAGAACAAAGCTAAGTTATAGGTTAATTATAAAACCGTTAATCGTTAAGGATTGAACCTGCATAATGATATGTTCAAAGATTACTGAAGGAGTAGTAATGTTATCAACTATAGAGCATAAGATTTTAGTAACAGTTTCATTTGTACAATTAAGAGATTGTTTTTATTCCCGAAATGTGCCTACATATTTATGTATAGATACACATTTAGTGAACGAAAAAATAAGAGTAATTACATAAATTTATTAAAACAATATTAGACTGTCTTTTGTCTGATGGACGATCAAGTGATCATCTATTGAGATAGATCTTGCGTATCTTAATTATGTAATAAACTATTAAACAAACCTTGGATTACTCATAGTTCCCAAAATTGAAATAACGGCCTATAATATAATAACTCGTTTGTCACAAAACTTAACATTGATGTAAACTGAATTATCAATTAACTTATATATCTTCAACGTGTTCATGAACTTTTTCTTAAGCTATGATTTCGATTCGATTTGATTTTATACTCGAAAAATATTATTGAATTCTGTAAAAAAGATGCATGTTATTAGATGATCAAGTTTAATTTTGCTAATCAGCGTTTCATCTCGAATTGCTCTTGTTTTGAGTATTTAACAATTTAGAATTTAGTCGCCGATCAAGCTTGATGATAAATTATAAAAAAATAAATTTTAATTGAAACATCTTCTTTCTTAAATACTGATCATTTCTCTCCTTGCTTTAACTTCATCTTTTTGACTTAAAAAGGTGAACATTTTTTAGATTTACAAATTAAATTGTGCCAATCAGCGTTTTATATCGAGTTATTCTTGTCTTAAAGTATTATTACTACCGTAATTCCACTAGGCGTTATGTCCAGCTACTATAACATTTAACAATAAAGGGTAAATAAATAAATTGTTATATTTCGTGAATTTTTTTCAACAATGTAAAATTTGCCTATGAGTGATTAAAAACATTAATTATTTCTCGAATACGGTTAATTTCTCTCCTTACCTTAGCCGTTTATCCTTTGTTTACAGACTACGTATATTTCTGAATCCACAATAAAGCAGCATTGTTACTTTGTAAATTAGGATCGGCAGATAGCGTCGACTCCATTTTGGTTTGGATTACCGCCAAGCGGTATATTTCGTTCGAAAATCTGCCGAAAATATTACGTTACGAAACTTGTCACGGATATTTTAAAAAGTTTTTGACGATATTGTGAAATTCGAGTATATCTTCTTCTGAAATACGTTGACATAGCACATAGTTCGGTGATAATATCGATATAAATTATTCTGATGGTCAAGTGACGACTCGATTGGAAATCTTGATTGTGAACCATTCAACGCATATGCCTCTCCACCTCAAGCTCATTCTTTATTAATTCATCGATGTCTTTCTTGTTACTGAAATTTGTACTTTTTACGTTTCTGTGGAAAGAATTATATTATGTATGTATGTATGTATTATATTATTATGTATGTATTATAGAATTTAATTTTCCTATGTATTTCATTTAGAAGACTAAAACAAAAACAGAACCAGAGAAATTAGTAAACGTTAAATGATGTAAAGTGTTTCATCCAAATCGTGGTCCCTTGGATGAGTTTTGAAACGCTAGCGACATTGCCTGATTAAATTAATTTATATTATATTAATTCTGTAAAATATAGTGACTATATGTTTGTTGTAGAGCCACGGACTTCTGCTACATGTCGTAACTGGTAACAAAAATATGTGTCTAAATTGTTTGCTTTATTACAAGTTACAAAACAATATCGCAAGTCATAACGCTCTGTTTAAACTAAAAAAATACTCTTATATTTATTATTTTAGTTTACGCTTAGACTAAATTTTTTTCAATTATTTAACAAACTAATCATTACTTTTGTCTTTGACAATTTAAATAAATTTTTGATTATCTGTAAGATTTTACCGTATAAAAATATATTGTAAAGGATGATTTTTATTTGTATTTGAGAGGAAAAGAAAACAAAATCTTTTATATGTTATACAGGAAGGCTGAGTTCAGTGTTTATAATCTTGTTAATGAGTTGCTTTTATGAAATCGTCAGACCATTGTCATCACAGTTACATTGCATTTTTCGCAAGAGAAAAAATGTTTATGCACATTATTAAAATATTGCATTTTTATAAAAAATATGGCTGCAAACCTTTTTATGTCCCGCTGCTAATCACGGTTCTCTTCTTGCAAAAGGATAAGACCTGGAGAATACTTCACCACGCTGCTCCAATGCAGATTGCAGGAAAAACGGGCTAGTGGTTAACCAGTACCGGATGTTTTCGAACCGCCCTGATGACCTCCGATAAGCATAAACTGCTGCTATCCAATGATAACAACCTGGACCGATTTCTTTACGTGCCCTACGAAACACGGAAGCACGCATGAAATTTAACCACTAACTCCCGACCGCGCCCGACGTTGCTTAACTTTGTAGATCGTTGTAATTTACGCAAGCTGCGGGGCTAAGCTCGCTTCGTATAAAAATATTAAAATTATTATTAGCGGCCTATACGTCACATTAATTTTACGAGTTCTTGAATGGAAACCTTGAACTGACATGTATAGAAACTCCTGCGGCGCGTCGAATCGACAACCTTAAGAAGGTAGGAAGTAGCGGTTGGATGAGATCAGCAGAGGACCAGGTATTGTGGCACACTTTAGAAGAAGGCCTATGTCAAAAAAGGCTAATGTGATGATGATGGTGACAATACATTATGTTTTTGTATCCTATTTTAACAATTGTATATTAGCAAACTCAGTCAAGCAGTGATAGCCTAGTGGTTAAGACTCCGGCCACTCACATCGGGGGTCCGGAGATCGAATCCCGCATGCAGTTCTGATTTTTCGAAGTTATGTGCATATTAGAAATTAATTATCACTTTAACGGTGAAGGAAAACATTGTGAGAAAACCTGTACATTTGAGAGTTCTCTATAAAGTTGTTGAAGGTCTGAAGTCTACCAACGCACTTAGCGAGCGTGGTGGGTTATGGCCTGATCCTTATTATTCTGAGAGGAGACCCGTGCCCGGTTGTGGGATATTAATGGATCGATGATGAATTCAATCTATATATTACCTAACGATATTAC
>DWKL01000065.1:0-27215 GCA_018249415.1 Phareas burnsi | reverse complement strand
AAAGATGGTAAAATTCTTTGTAGTTTGATTCCGGAAGCACCACCGCCGCACCTATATCTCTATATCTACGTTTAACAGCTGTGTTAAACGCTGGTTTGGTCTGGTTTAAAGGGTGTGATAAGAACACACTTAACAGGGCGATAATAGCAAAAATATATATATTGTACAGTTTTGTATCATGCATATCATGGACTCATAATGTTATTTAATTTAAAATCACAAACATGTACGTCCATTCCATTTATATGTATAGACGTGAGAGAGGTTTTAGCATTGTCACATCCATCATTCGCGGGCCAGTAACCCTTAATAAGGGCCAATGCACAGTCAGCAGAAAATCATATCCGATTTAAAAGTTGAATCGATTTTCCAGTACTCCGAATAATTATACGCGCGGACACTCTTGAAAAGGTTTCATTTTTTAATCTCATAGCTCACTTAATTCCTGTAATGATAATATCGTTAATGTGACGTCAGAAATTTAGCGAGTCGTCTACAGCAGCAGCATTTCCATACGTTACTGCTGTAGCACCGTATGGACATGTATATTTTGGCTTATAGAAGCTAATCTAGCGAAGTGGCATATTGTCCAATGGATGTTAAGTGACCACTGGAGTTTAAGATATCCATTCGCCAACCTCATCCAGTTCCTACCAATAGACAATGCCGATTTAAAAACCTAAAGGTGCAAAAAGAGTTCTCCTTAAAAGCTGGCGATGCATTGGCGATTCCACGCAAATGTCCATAGGCGACGGTGACCATTTTCCATCAGATGATCCATCTGCCTTACTGCTAGGTTTAGTTATAAAAAGAAATTAAAAGCTCAGCTTCCCAGAGGATTAAATTGGAACGTCTCATAAAGGTGAAAAATTTTAAGAGGAACCCCGAGTATAAACACCAAAACAGAAGCATAGTTCAGTAAACAACATTTTATTATGTGATAAAAGCAAACGAGCATGCAGGCCACCTGATGTTAACTTCCTCACTTACCACTCTGTCTACTGCAGCCCACGTATACCCCCATTTAACTCCAAACAAGACTGAAGTTCTATCTGCGGCCGCACGTAGATGCGTTACTACTCCTGAGAACTGAGATGGTCACCTCGCTATAATTGTATCACAACCACACCTCTCCAACCACAAGATCACTTTACCGATTATGGGCGCGACGGCGGTACCTCCCCGGACGAACTATAGCTCAGTCATATATTTAAAATGTCCATGGTAATGTCGAAAATTCATAAACAGTTAAATGAGTTCGCGATCGTGAGCTCTGTATTGATTTTGTATCGAAAATATATTTTTCACTTTTATCTACCTGCCCGCCGCTTTAAGATAATGTTGCTGATAAGCTAAAATTAAAAATGTACCAAATCGCCCATCGATTATGTTTATCGTATATAATAATACAAAAAGGAAGGTTTGATAAGTTTTGGTGATAGAAAAATAGACTAAATTGAGATTTTGAATAGTAGCGTTAGAGGAGTAGCAAACTGGCGTGCAGGTCGCCTTATTAAGTGGACACTACAGCCCATGGATATTTACATCAAACTCCAAACAGGGCCGAAGTCCTGAGGTCGGATGCAGATGCGTCAATATTCTTAAGTATTAAGATGGTCGCTTGTAAGTGTGAACTGACCTAGAAGGCGGATGATTATGATGTTTTTTTGTTAGAAGTCACTTCTGTATCAAAAACATACCAGTTATAAAAACCACAATTTCATCGTTTTTTGGATCAGCAATGACTAGTTAACTTTCGATTATATCACCACGCCATTTGTAATTGGATTAATTAAAGTAATTAACGTGTTTTATTGTCAATAAAGACCGAACCTCTGCAATAAAAATTTGCCATGTCAAAATGGTTATTAGAATACGATCGTAAACTTACTTGAATTAAATAACTATATTATCCATTACTGTCCCACTGTTGGGCACGAATCTATTCCTGGACTAAAGACTACAGAAGCGTCGCTGTCCCAAAGGACTAGGTTGGATCGGCTCGTGTTATACCCAGACACAACACAGCACCCTTATAACACTTTTGTTATAAGGCGGGAGTAGAAACTAGAACACGGCATTGCAGCACTGCTGTAAGGCCGCAATGGGTGCGAGGGAGGTACCATCGCAGGCGAACTTTAGAGGAGTACCATCCTTAAACTACTCAAGGAAGCTTATAACAAATTGAATGGAAATATACTAATAAATAATTCTTATTATTGAAAATCTATGAGTAGTTAAATGGGTGCTAAAATATTTAACACAGGACCCTTCGTCCGGGAAGTTACCACCGCCATCCTCATAATCCGCCGTGAAGCAGCTTGTGTTTCGGTTGGAGGTGCGGTTGCCAGGCACACATATAGCGAGGCGACCATCTTAGTCCTCAGGAGTAGTGATGCATCCATATATAACCTCAAACGGAACTTCGGTTTCGTTTGAGGTTGAATGTGGGTGTCCATGGGCTGTGGTGACCACTTAACATCAGGTGGCCTGCATGCTCGTTTGCTACTTTACAAACATAAAAAAAAGTCCGCCGTGAAGCAGTTAGTATTTCGGTTGGAGGTGGGGTTTGCCGGGCACACTTACAGTAAGGCGACCGTCCTAGTGCTCAAGAATAGTGCCGCATCTAAGTGCGGATTCGAGTCCCGGGCACCTCTGATTTTTCGAAGTTACACGTACTAGATAATTATCACTTGTTTTAACAGTGAAGGAAAACATCGTGATATCACATATATGTATGTAAATATATTTTATTATTACCTTATATAAATTCCTTTCAAATGTCCTTCTACCATTCGGGTAACATTTTTCAATCGCAAGTCTGCTGGAAATATGTTTTTTGAAATAAGGACTACCTTAGAATTTACCATTTTTGTATTTTTTTTCATTGTTATATTAACATATTTGTGTGTACATAAATGTGTTGAATAAATAAATATTATTTGTATACCCGTTAGGAATACAGGCATACGCATACATAACAAAATAATAATAATAAAAATAATACATATACGCAGAACATAAAATAAATTAATCGTTGTTATGAAATAAAAAGAATTAATACAATAGAAGAAAAATACAGATAACCAATAAACAGTTACTCTAAAAAAAAACTATAACTTTTAATATACTAACGATGTAGAAATAAGTGTCATTGTAACCACTAATCCATTGGAGGTGTCAATTATCTGTAAAGATGTCCGAGCACCTGGTGGAGGCCCGGTGGGTCGCGGGTTCGACTCCCGCCTGCTGATTGAAAATAAACACGCGGCCACGGACAGGGGCGCCGTGGAGTGGCTGTTAAACAATGCTAAATGTAATTATTGTCGTCACTACCGTGAAGGTTTTTGTGTAACGCTTTACGAATCCATTTTTTCACCACACACGATTCATATTGATAATTATTCCCAATTTAACAATGTTCATAGGGTATTTAACTATATTAAACATATTGCTAATTTAAAACGGAATAAACAGAAGATATATTCAGTGATAATAATAAATGATATAATAATGAAGTAGTGATAGCTTATTGGTTAAGATTTTGGTTTCTCACTGAGGGTCACTGAGGGTCCGGGATCAAATCCAGCACACACCTCAGATTTTTCAAAGTTACGTGTGTTTAGAAACAACGTGAGGAAACCTGCATATCTGAGTACCTATAAAGTTCTTGAAAGTGCATGAAGTCTACCAACCGCACTTGGCCAGTGGTGGACTATGGCCAGACCTTTCCTATTTTGAAAGGAGATCCGTGCCCAGCAATATAATATTAATGGGTTGATGATAATGATGAATAAACAGTATTAGGTATTGAAGCAGCATGACAGAGTATGTACCAGGTCTCCCCCAGTTGTGGGCAGAGTCCCGTGCGCATTAGCGGGATATAAAAGGACTCTAGCCAATAAACGATGCTAACATATATGCGAATAACATAACATAGAATATCATACAGAAGCATTGGCATAAGATGTAAAAACAGCGCATATATATCAACTGGTAGAATTATAGTTCGTTCAGAGAAGTACCACCACAGCCCTTATAATTTGCCGTGAAGCAGTTTTTGTGGTTCATTTGAGTGCGGTTCCCGGACACACTTACAGCGAGACGACCATCTCAGTCCTCAGGCGTACTGACGTATCTTCGTATGACTGCAGACACAACTTCAATTTTTTTCGAGTTTAGATGTAGGTGTCCATGGGTAGCAGAGACCATTTAACATCACGTGGTCTGCATGCTCGTTATCTATACTTCAAACATAAAAAATATAGAAATAACACAACAATATATAACACAGAAGCATTTAGATATAGTACGAATAAGTACTAAGCTATTTTCATCTTAATTATTATAACAAACTTTTTCTACACTCATAGCTCCACCCTAGAATACCCTGTCTAATGCCGTAGACACACAAGAATACACAAACACCCAGACCCAGAATAGAAGTCTAAACTCATCATTTGGATGTCTGCTTGGCCTGCTTTTTTAAGTTTGAAGCAAACGAACGTCCAGACTATCTGATTAAGTGGTCACTGCAGCCCAAGGATAGCCACATCTAACCTCAAACAAAACTGAAGTTCTTAGGTTATTAGGCCAGCAGAGGTACCTTCCCGGACGAATCACAGTTACCATCCATTAAATATATTTTTCTTTTATATTTGTCTATAATTTCTTAATAAACAAACCAGTTTTCTTGGCTCTTTTACACGACAAAAGAAGCAAAGGGTTTCTTCGCGATACTATGGAGGTCTGAGGATAATATTATACCATTACTCTGAAACAATAAAACCAATCACAGTACGCAATGTAGACATTATTCCGAACCATAGTCAGCACAATACCAGAGACAAATATAGAATTTTTTATCGTTACATAATCTGACAGAGCGACTCCACGCATCGCTCGCCGCGGCGGCGCCCGCATGTCATTCTAGCGGCCATTATAAAATGGTGGGAGTAATCGACCTTTATTTTTATTTTATTTGCCGCCACCCACCACCCTCGCCCGATATTTCAAAGTTAACGACTGCACCATAAAAATATGGGGCTCTTGAAAAATTTGGAGCGATGATTCAGCCAATCACGTCATGTACGTTTCAGTTGAAACTTTGTATGTTACGCAATGTGTTCACGACATAGACGAAGCAATAAAATCGACTGTTAGTATCTCTATACAAATTAAAACATAAAATTGGAGGGTATGTCAGCGATTACAAAGTGACTACAATTTTCAAACCTTTGATTAGATTATAATCAAGTTTTATGTCTTAATAGTGCGGTTTTAAATTATTAAATTTTAATAAAATAACTAGTTTTTGACAATTGCTGACCAAATTTTGACAAGAACTTCACTTAAAGACAGATGCTTCATTGTACTTGTAGATTATTTTTATCCCTATAATATAAAGTCTTGCTGCTTAGGTTAAGTAATTTCCGTCCCCAAAATATCTAAGTAATAATTGAAAATCCGCTTGTACAGTTGCGCAAAAGCGCCGCTAGCCTTGACAACGCTTATACTGTATATATAAAATGTATTTATATTTGTCTGTAATTACAAAATAATTGCCGTTTTTGAGCTTATAACGGTTATTTACATGATACTTAATCAAAAAATCCTTTATGTTTTATCGGTATATACATAAAAAACCTGACAGAGGCTTTGTAGAGTCACAAATTATAGTTTTAATGTTATGGGAATCGAGTAAAATGAAATGTGTAAAATGAGCAAAAGTGAGCGGACCGCGATCGGAACCCTGGTTAATCCATTCATCATAAACAGTGATAACCTAGTGGTAAGTTTCTGGTGAAGGAAAACATCATAAGGAAACCTATACGCCTGAGAGTCGGCATAAAGTATACAAAGGAGTCTACCAATCCGCACTTGACCAGCGCAGTGGATTATAAGCTACCCTTCTCATTCTGGGAGGAGATCCTTCCTCAGCAGTGGGACAGTGATGGATGATGATGAATTCATCAACGACCCACGTAGCGCAACGATTACAGCCGGTTCGATTCTTCGCCAGGCAGACATCTAAATGAATTTAGATTTCTATTTTGGGTCATTGTATTTGTGTACTCATCTTGTATATGTCCAAGGCAGGTTGAATATCCTAGTGCGGGGCTATGAATTAGAAAGCGCTTGTTCGTTTGCATACTATCGTAAATACAGTGCGCAATCTGATTAAGTATGACTTATTTAGTTTAAACGTATCCTAGCAAACCAAAATATCGTAAAACTTTAATTTTCACGTATTATCGTAGGCAAAGTACTAGATATACATATCACGTGTACCTACTACCATTATTGGTTTTTACCTTTAAAAGTCAATTTGTTTACTTCCTCTAAGTTACAAAGTAAACGTAAAAGTACAGCGCAGATCTTCAGCTATTTTCCGAGCTATCGCCGTTTCAAAACTTCTTGCGGAAATAACATTTGATGCATTCATAAATTCCTACTTTATGTGTTGTCTTATGAGATATTTTAACAAACATAAACGTAAATATTGGAAAAATACAAAGTTCCAACCCTTCGACATTTATGGGCTGCGCCTGCTCTCAAATGCCAGAGCCTTCCCTTGACCCTTCGTCGTAAAATGGCAACAAGTATAGTCGTGTTTTCTAATAATAAAGTAAATGGTCAAATGAATCATTATCAACGACACATAAACTTACTTCAATTTGTTCTGAATGCTTTGGCCTATAAATTAGAAATATTTATAGATGATAGAACTATAGTTCGTCCGGGGAGGTACCACCGTCGCTCTCATAATTCGCTGTGACGTGATACTTATGTTTCGGTTGGAGGGGTATGGTTGCCGGGTTTACTTTAAGGCGACCACCTCAGTCCTCAGGAGTAGTAACGTATCTACGTACACTCTTAGATAGGGCCAGTTCTATTTAAGGTTAAATGTGGTTTATCATGGGTTGCAGGGTCCACTTAACATGACTTGCAAGCTCATTGCAGTCCTCAGGAGTGGTAACACATCAATCTGCGAACTCAGATAGGACTTCAGTTCTATTTGAAGTTAAATGTGGATGTCCATGAGCTGCAATGACCACTTTACATCAGGTGACTCGCTCGCTCGTTTGCGATTCTTCACGGATAAAAATAAAATCCTTTATGATTCAACATCGGAGGCACCATCTTCACACCTATTTCTGTCTTATAACAGCAGTGTTAAACGCTGCTGTGTTGTGCTGCTGGTTAAATGTGGGTGCTCATGGTTTGCATTGACCATTTAACATCAGGTGAATACGTATCTCCCCCTTTTGAGATGTCTGTGTCCTGCAATATACGTCTGGAAACTTATATTTGGTGTATGGTTTTACATAGGATCTATTTGTCAAATGTCATATCAGAAGTATGTCTTGCATTGAGAGCCTGGTCTTGTTGAGATGTTTGATGGTGAGTTGATGTCATGATTGAATGATGAAGTAAAATAATTTTCGATTGGCAAAGAAATTCCAACTTTATTGAATACCGTATGTACCAATTTGATCTTAAAACCTTTTTTAAATGCTTACACACAGAGACATTTTTAAGTTGATAACATAAAGTAAATGGAAGCTAGTATTTTTTTAATATGCTGAAGACAATCAACAAAAATATTTTGGCACTATCTATCTTGTTTTTTAATTTATTATTATCTTGAACTTTTTGTAAAGTAATTAAACTTGTTTTAGAGTTGGCAAACTTTTTACTTTACGCGCGGAAAAAAACATGGAGGCACAAAATGGCGGCAGTTTCTTCATATACCAAGAAACACAAGCGAAACTTTTCTAATATTTTCCGTAAAAAATGTAAAAATAATATTCGAAAGCAAGTTGAACTTAAATTTATTGCGCCATTACTCTTAATCATAATTGTGTGAGGGAGATAGCGATTTTTAGGCAGAGAGATTGAAATATTGATGTGTACGAAATGGCTGTAGTTTGTATATGGGTTGGAAAGAGACGAAAGTATTTACAGAGTGAACGCGCCCTATCGATAGTGTTTCCAAAATTTCGGAAAGCATTGTGTATTGTTTGCTGTTAGAGTCGGCTTACATTTGGTCGAGAACAAAGGGTATACATAATTTATTTGTTGAATTTTATTTAAAATAATTGAAACGCTAAAAATAATTGAAATGTATTTAAAAGCCCATAAAGATAGGATATTTTGCAGAATGTACTTGCCTATTGTAGTTATAGCTTAGTGGTAAGATTTGGGTCTCTCCCACAGAAGTCCAGGCAGCTTTGATTTTTCGAAGTAATGTGCGTATTAGAAATTAAGTATCACTTGTTTTAACGGTGAAGAAAAACACTTGAGAGTTCTCTGCAAAATTCTCTAAAGTATGCGAAGTCATAGGCTATGACCTAAACCTTCTCATTCTGAAAGAAGACCAATGCTCAGTAGTGATAATAACATGCCTATTGTTTTAACTTTCAGCTCGCTCGAAAAATAAATAAAGATGTGTTACAAACTTTAAACAAATAAAACCCAAAATGTATTACGGTTTAATAATTCCCTAATATTATTAAAAAGTATTTTAATACGACGACACGAGTTTATTACCAAATGCTATGTTGAGAATATCGATATCGTACATCGACTTATGTAATACCACCTTTATCCATAATGCACCGGCCCCATAAGAATAATCGACAGTTGAGGGGTGATCGGGTGGGGTAGATTTTTGCTGTTTTCTACAAAAAATTACATCTATATATTTTTACCTAAAACACATCAGTTTTAAGCGCACGCGCAAGCGTTAGCACGTGCCAAAATAAATTAAAAAAATATTGAAACATTCAAACGTGATCTGCCAATTGATTGGCTGTTTTATCTGTTTTCTGATTGAGCCATTTATGAGTTCTGATGTGTTCCAAAGTTAAATTTTTGAAAAGTTTATAACGCGTTTGACTTTGTTTTTGATAATGGTGATAAGGACTAGATTGTGACTGTGTTTTGTTAAAATGGAAGATAACCTTGATATTAATAACAGGTGAGGTTAATAGAATAATTTGTCTATAATCCCATCCACTTTGATAAATAGTAAATATTTGTCCGTATATAAAAAGAAAAAATCTCTGAGTTTTATTGATTTTGTTTGATCTATAAGAGAATCACTGCGTTATTGTTTTAATGATACGAATAAGGTGATTTTATTTCTAACTGGAATCGTGTAAGAATTGTATATACGTAAATTTATTGAAGTTAATTTATGGAGTATATTATTGGGCTGTGCTCTTTACTCTGAATTATGATTTCCATTTAACTATTTAGATCAAAATGTGTACTTGGTCTCTTTAACATTTAAGTATGTACTTCAAAACAAAATAAACTTAAATACTGCACCTACTTTCTGAATAAATTCGTGAATATTCGTGAAATGTTTCATAAGCAACAACTGGGTTAGTTACATCTTATTAATTTTTTTGACAACCGAGTATCGATATTCATACTTTTATTCGATCCTTGTTATTTGAAAATAGGAAATGAAACAACATTCCAATAAAAAGAATTAAATAAAATATTTATGTAATGTTTGGAAATATATCATTTATTGTTAAACGATACGCGAATTTTGTGATAGCCCAAAATATAGATAGATAGATTTGTATCGGGTTTAAACCGAAATTTATGCGCTTTCCAATTGCTCCGTGGGTCAGCTTCAACCGAGCGGTAGATAACATAAGAATAAATAAGCACAAGAAACATTTTCTTAAACGTAATTTTGACATAAAATTTAATCTATCTTACTCCGCTATATTTGCTTTATTATTCAATTATTTTAGAATTTATGTTTCACTTAGGCGCGTTTAGGAAAACAGGTTAGAGTGTATTTTGGCGTGGGACTAAGTTGCGCGCGCCGATGTAACACATACTTCATTTTTTTTGTAGTATTTACTTTAGCCTATTGGTCGTTTGCTCAGTTAACATTTGTTTGAATGCATAAAAAATATTAATTACGTCAAAAAAGTATCACTTCTTACATGCGTACATAAGTACATACACGCTTTTATTTTTTCTGTAATATATGTTTTTATTTTTCCAATGTAATAACTGCATCCGCGATTATCCCACGAATGTGATCGTGTCTGTTTGTTAACAACGCGAAAACTAGTAGACGGATATTGTTGATACAAAGCATATGACTCATATAGATGTGGCAACATTTGGAATAATAGGGTAGTTAAGATTCCATAGACTGAGTAAAAAATACCAGAAGCAACATTTTAAATCAAATCTTTTTATCAACACATTACCACCGTACCACTGCACCAAACCATACAACGGCAACGCACGTGTTTCCTCTCAGAATTAAAAGGGTTAGGTTATAGTCAACCGCGCCAGCTAAGTGCGGATTGGTAGGCTTCATGCACCTTCGTGAATTTTACAGAGTACTTTCAGATGTGTAGGTTCCCTCAAGATGTTTTCTTTCACCATTGCACCATACGAAAGCAAGTGGTAATTACTTTCTAATACGCACTTCACTTCAAAAAATCGGACATTCGTAATAGGCCGGAATCTTACCCACTAGACTATCACTGCTTATGATTTTATCTATTAACTATGGTTCAATTAGTGATCATATGAAGCGCGCATAGTCTCATGGCTTGTGTAGATCGTGCCGATTTACAAACTTTAAGCAACGTCGGATCTCACTATCGGATGCTGGATGGATGACCGCTAGTGGCTACATTTCATGCGCGCTTCCGTATTTCGGAGAGCACATTAAGCTGTCGATCTGGGTTATTACCATTGGACAGCGGTCGTTAAAGATTGACGGATGGCTTCTGTGCAGTTTGAAAATATTCGACACGGGTTGCCCACTGAACCGTATCTCCACCAATCCGCATTGGAGCAGCGTGGTGGAGTATGCGTCAATCTTTCCCCAGTTGTGGGGAGAGATTCGTATCCAGCAGTGAGACATGCAAAAGTTGCAAACATATTAGTAATTAGGTTTATTGAACCAACGGCCATGACCATAAATCATTATCAAAATCAAAGATAGTCTGACCTATGATTGTCTATGATTAAGCACGGCTTTATCTATTTTTCAGATGCGGCGGTGACGCGATGTCGGTGGCGCCGGCGGTGAAGCGCGAGCGCGAGTGCGGTGGCGTCGAGGACGGCGGCGGCAGCCCGGGCCGCAAGCGCCGCAAGCAGGCCGCGCCGGCGCGCGCTCAGCCCCCGCCGCTCGACCTCCATGCCAAGATGGCCGACATCTACAAGAGCGCACTCGCCTTCGGGGAACTCGCCCTACCCACCTTCGACCCCCTCGCCGCCTTCCGTCTTCTACCGCGACACGACCCTCCGCGCATCTTCAACCCGGAGGCCTATTGCGATCTGTGTTGCAAGGAGTTCTGCAACAAGTACTTCCTCAAGACGCATCGGGCAAACAAGCACGGCATTTACGACGGTGAACCGCAACCCCATCCGACCGGGCTTCCTCAGCACCCGCAGCCGTCTCCGCCGCGCCGGGCTTCCGACGAGGAGTCGGGCGGAACGCCGCGGCGGCTATCTCCCGACTCTGCGCGTCGCGCACGCGACTCCGCCTTTCAGCCCGACGTGCTTCGACGACTTGGCGTCACCAACCCAGAAGCGTTTTGCGAGATCTGTTGTAAGGAGTACTGCAATAAATATTTTCTTCGCACGCATAGGGAGAGACGTCACGGCGTGCCTCCTCATCGTTCCCCCGCCGCGGAACATTCCCCACCGTCTGCCACTCCGCCGAATGCTCTGTTGCCGCCTATCACTCCACCGACCGATACGCCACCGCGATCTTTATCTTTGCCGCCGCCTTTCGACGGCGAGGAAGCCATGGAAGTGAAGAGGGAGCGAGACGAAGACCGGGACGATTTTGAAGCGACATTACGCGAGGGACAGACCAGCCCGCTGAATTTGATCGTAGAAGAACGCGGCGCGGCGTCCCCCGGATCCGCCAGCGAGGAGCTTAGAAAATTACAAACTATGATTTCACAATTGAACGAGCTCGCGGCGGAGCGCCTGGCCGAGGAGCCTCCAGAAGCCCCGCGGCCCCCCTCCACGTCGCCGCCGCCGCAAGACGAGCGTCGATCGGGTGGCGCCGGATCCAGCTTCTGTGAGATCTGTAACAAGGAACTATGCAACAAGTATTTCATGCGCACCCACATGCAGCGCATGCATGGCATCTCGCTGGAGAGCGGCACACAGCTGGGCGGTGTGACTTGCGATATCTGTCACAAGGAGCTGTGTAGTAAGTACTTTCTGCGCGTACATAAACATAACACCCACGGAATACCCGCCCCTCCGGCGCCAACCACGGCGGCGCCAGCCGAGCCGTGTCCGCTGTGCGCACGGCGTTTCCGTGGCCCACGAGCCCTCCGCGCCCATTTGCTAGCCGAGCACGCTCCCCCCGCGCGGCCGCCGCCGCCACCGCCACAACTCCCGCCGCGGCCGCTTGATATCCTCGCGCGTGACAAGCCCTATGCGTGCGCGTACTGCCCGTTCACGACGGACGTGCTCGCGTTCCTGTTCGCGCACGAGCGCGCGCACGCACAGCGGCCGGAGGCGGAAGGCGAGGCGGAGACGGACGGCGGGGAGCCGAGCGAGGCGGGCGAGGCGGAGGGCGAGGGCGAGGCGGACGCGTACTCGTGCTCGCGCTGCGAGTTCCGCGCGGAGAGCTTTGCGGCGCTGGAGGCGCATGTGCGCGCTGCGCATGGCGGCGCGGGCGCGCTGCTAGCGGTCCCGCGCGCACCGCGTGCGCCTCTCACCATGCAGCCCTTCGTGCTGGAGGAGGCGGGCGGCGCGCTGAGCCTGTTGCCGGCGCTGGTATTCCTGCCGGTGCGGCGCCGCGCCACGCGCCGCGCGACAGTGACGTTGACGCTGACGCCGGCCTAGCCGCCGCCGCAGCGCGCGCGCCCGCGGCCGACGACTACACCGCCGCGAGCGCGCGCTCCGATCGCTGAACTCTACTGACTACATTTAACGCTGTGTGCCTTCAAGCGATTGCTGAGAATATGAGACGTGATCGTTCCCGAGGAGCTGTCCGCGGCCGCCCGCCCGAGCGCCACACCGCGCGGCGGCCCCCGGCCTTTTTTTGACAGAGTCTAACTTCGTATATTGAGAATTATATGACGGGTGATATATGAAACGTTGCCGCTTATGAATCTGTTTATTTATTATCTCCTCGACGTTGGGTCGGTCCGAGACGAGTTTTTGAAACGTCGATTTCGATCGGGAGAAGAAATACACCCTAGACGTAGTTATTATTGTTTAATGGATACGTATTTTACCAGTGAGTGCGTGCTCACGTTAGCGTCGTAGTGCCGGTGCGATGTTGATCACTGGCGCGCCGCGAGCCGCGACACTACAGCGGCGAGCGCGGCGCGGGCGGCGGCCCACGGTACGACACTAGGTGCCACTGTAGCGTATTGCGACAACCGCTCTACCTCACCTTAGGTTATATAGGCTGTTATTGTATAAATATATTTTGGAGTTACACTAAAGTACAAATAAATATAGTTCTGCGTTACAGCGCCGCCGCGGACGGAGACCGCGCGAGCGTTGCTACTCGATACTGTTTATTGTTGTCTAGGAGTGACTTAAGCACAAAGATACGTACTATTGGGCAGTGATCAACATTAAACGTAATTTTAGTATTAAATCTGATTAGGTATGTGGTGGTGAGGCTCGGTCAGACGGGTTTTGTTGTGTAACACATCAATCATTACGGGTCATTGTTTCGGGTGGACGTGGGCGCAGCTCCGTCCCATCCCTAGCCGTTCGGCCGGGCTTTAACTTTTATATTTATTTGTATTGTAATTAACAATTTGTACGTTACTGCGGACGGCGGCGTCTCGCGCATCTCTTGTGGTTCGACTGCCGGTCACTCCGAATTATTGCTACCTCACACTGAACAATGGACCATCATCAATTAGTACAAATTATCATAAAATTCTCTAGCGATATAACGTTAAATAGTTGATCCGTCTCTAACTATATTGAAGAAGACTGAACCGGTTAAATTTTACAATGATAGCAGGCAGTAAAATGCAGGCGTAGATAGTGAAACAGTATCCCGAAACGTGTTACCTTCTAGAGTTACGTAAAGGAAATATTGAATTTGTTACGAAGAAATATAAACAGAGTTATTTTACATTATTATAACATATTGTTGAGATGAGAATTGTAGAGAAATGCAGAAATAGAGAAATATTGAAAAGCTAATAGAGAAATGTTGAAACCAATCCACGCGAGAGATGTATGAGATAGTGCAGCTGTCGTCGACGAATATTAATATATATTTGAAGATAACAGATTTATTTAATAATTAATTATTCGGTAGATCATTGTGGAGGTTAGCTTGTACAAACCATGCAGCTTCTAAAGAAAGTTCCTATGTATGTACGTAAGATGTAATTTAATCTAACACTAGAGGTCGCGCGCGTAACGGCTCCGAATTAAGCAATCGGCTTCCTGATTTTAGTAATATAATTGTGGATCAGGGTATAGCTTCCGATAGTAATAATAACCCGACTACTGTTATGATTGACCTTAAATATATTGACTACGTATATTTTACTTCCTAAAGGTTAACCTGTGAAGCAGAATAGACAACCTTTAACTGTATCTAGAAAAAATGTTCCTAAATAAGTTCCTTGTAAGGTACAAATATTTGATTCGGAGATTAAATTTAAATTTATCATAAAATTTTATAACTTAAATCCAATCTCTGATGTTTTTTATTTACGGTGGAGTTTCCTAAATGTTGTTTTAACGGCTGAGTTTGTCCATCTTCCTATTAGTCTTCCTGCACAGCCAAACTGCAACCTTCCTTCGGAGCCGAGGCGCGAACGCACGATACAACAAATTATATTAATAATGTTTTAAATAATAACAAAATTAATAAAAAATGTACGCGTGGTCCAGATCCATCCAACGGCTCGACTTCCCTTGTTAAGGCGTGCGTTTTTAGAACCATGGATAGAGGAAAACGCGGAATTTTTACTGTTTAGGAGTTCGGCCAGTTGGACGGGATCCGACACTGAATGTAGTGAAATGTAACATTGTGTTCAGACCGCATTGTACCACGAGTGGAAACATAGACCAATAGTTTTATAAATGTTAATAATAATACAAGTACAAATATTTGATCCAATGGAATCGTAACGGAGCTTGGTGATACAAGAATACAGTACAAATTAATATTAAGTGTAGTAACGATTACAGGAGGGGCTACAACTGGGTTTTTAGATTTAGATTCACTCGGGTACAATGCTCGTAAACAGTTTGGTACAGTCGCACTTCTGTTACGTTTATTTATTGTACCTAACAGATTATTTATTTATAGTACCTTAACGTGTTAGCGTTTTGACTGGTTCAACACTACATTCCATGTTGTAGTATTTATTTGGCATTCCCATTGAATTGGAAATACGTTCAAGTTATTAAGTTTGTGTTGAGCGTCAAGCGCTTGAGGGCTTTTATGTATTCTCATTTGAATACCATTCGGTACCAAAATATTTTACACGATGCGGCAAAGCAATTTCATACAAATTTTGTTACCAAATTTTACTATAATGTTCACAAATAATATTTTTACCATTATGTCCGAATCCTTGTTTAATTCAAATACTATTTGGCAATTTGAACAGTGTGAAATAATTCTTATATAGATGCCAAATATGTATTTGAATTGAATTTTCGGATCAATTTTTTAGCTGAATATGTCTATAAGAATAATAAAATACGTAATTTTCTATAGAAATGACGGTAAATGTAGATAACATCGGGATTTAATGCATTACTCGTTTTAGGTTTCATTTTAATTCTGAAATAATGTTAGTTTTCATTTTCAAATAAAATATGATATATAAGTTCTTATTCAAATTAGGAGTAGTATTCTGTCGATTTATTATTTAAGTTCGAAGGAGTGGTACAAACACGATTAAAATTATATAATTTATAAATACATAAACAGTTTATGTTAGGATAATTTAGTTTTGTATTCGTAAGGTTTCTTAATGATTGTCAAAATTGCTATATGAGATGTTAATTATTTTAAAAATGTTATAACTTTGGCAATCACTAGAAAACCTGATACATTTTATAAACATTCCGAACTTTGAACGTGTGCTAGTCTCATTTTATTATTATTTAGTTTTCGTGCGACTGTATGGTAATATTTTTTCGATTTATATAATAAACTGTGTTATTTCTAGTCAAATTATTTTTCTTATTTTACTGACGTGGAAGTCAATTTTCCATACCTTTTAAAGATATTTTTGAATCAAAAAATTACCGAAATATATGAAATAAAAAATATACGTAAAATACTTCAGATTAATAAATATTGAGAAGAAGAAGAATAGATATATGTATGGAATTGACTTTCATGTTGTAAAATAGTATTTAATAAGAAATAAAGAGCATTATATTCTGGCTTAGGAGGAAGCCAAATCTTATGCCTCAGTTATAGTGCAACACTCATAACTAACTCTTATACTGGCAACACTTGTTTTAATAATTATTCGAATTCTACTAATTAAATATTGCGTTAGTCCATAGATAACTGAAATAATTCCAACATATAAAAATATACAATATATTTTTTATGTATAAAAAAACAAAAATAATTTTAATAATAATTACCAATCGATTACGTTATCACCAGGCATGGGTGTTCCGTAGTTTAAATCACTAGAGTCGTGATTGGTATGGTTTTACTTTTGGTTTTCTATGATTATACTTGAGAACATTGAGAAATATCCTTTCGAGAATGTTATGGTGAACTCTCATGCGTGTATGTATCCTCACAATGTTTTCCTTCACTGTGCCCATTAAAAACATAAATTACTTCTTATAAGAATTTGACAATTTATAACACTTTGTCAATAATTGTTTCCAAGATTTAATAAATTAAATCAAAACGAAGTGGGAGTTATTATCATCCGTATGTATGTCAAAATAAATAATTGAATATTTACCTGATTTAAAAAATAGTATTCAACATACTTCTAAACAAAATTCCGCAAATTATTTGATTTAAAAACGTTTTAAGTGGGATAACATTTTAATTCGTCGAAATATTTACCTTATATTATTTTTACGCGCTATATTTCGTCTTAGTCCACAGATAATATGTTAAAAAAGATGGATATTTTTCTACATTTGAATGTTTATGCAAATGCATAAACTTTTATAAATAAAACTTGAAACTCGATTAAATGTTGAATAATATTTTCGTATTTATATCTTTTTTATCATTTTCCATTTTATGTTTTTTTTAGATGTTCTATTTTTAAAAGGCCTACCTAGTGACCAGCTTATACGTAATGTAGACAATGAAAATATTATTTCGTATTTAGGTCCCACAGAGTATCTATTGTATTTAAAATTGCAAGAATCTGATACAAATATTCTGTCTTGGGTTAAAATAAGCATTTTTTTCTAGTTTCAATTATGTGCGTTAATATGCGTTTCTTGAATTTATTTACAGAATTATCGTGTTGTTTTGTGGTAGACTTGTGTTAGTACATTTTTACACGGGAACAGGAAAACCATTGGAGTATATTAATTTCACAGATAATAAATTATAGGTATTGTTTTGGTAAGGAGTGTTGCACTGTGACTTGCGGTCGGTATATGTTCCTAGATCCGTCTGTTTGTTATGTATTTGTTTTCCATTAATTACTACGAAGCATTTCTACCGTATTCAATAAATTAAATATACAAATAACTTTGTGTTTTCCTTATTTCTCCTTTATCCTCGAATAATAGCACGCATAGGTACTTTAAGTACCGCCATTTTTTTTTTGCATAGAGGTAGCAAACGGGCATGCGGTCCACTTATTGAACTGTGGTCACTGCTGCACGTAATTTTTTTTTTCACGTTAGATAAATAGCAAACGAACATACAGGGACCTGATGTTATGTGGTCTCTGCAGCCTACGGGCACCCGCATTTAAGTCTAAACAGCACTGAAGTCCTACCTCAGGTCGTACGTACGTAGATTAAGATGGTCGCCTCGCATTAAATGTACCTGGTTACCATACCTCCCCGACAGAAGCACGGGAACTATTTCACAGCAGATTATGAGGGCGACGGTGAGACTTTCCCCGACTAACTACCACCACCACCACCTACCTTCTACAATTGTCAATTCAATATAAGAATAATTTGATGTTTTTCTTTATACCTACAGATCTTACAAAATGAGAGTTTGACAATGACAATAAAATGAAACGAAATGAAATGAAAAAAAATTAAAGCCAGAATGTATGAATGTTATGTATGAATTACACATCGGTAATCACAATAAGATAAGATTGTACATTTAACCATAACAATTGCTGCCATAAGTGCTGCCATAATACATTCAAATTGAAACTAAATTTAAGTAATTAATAAATTCATTAATAATTCCTAAACTAGCCACTCGTGCAATTGTTTTTTGAATTGGTATAATGTCACGATTTTGAAAGCGATTTAACAGATTACATAATCAATTCAACATGTCAATATGAACTTTTTTGTAATTACGCCATTGTTCTATTGGATAAAGGATATATCTAATACAATATTTAAATGCTATCACATTTTATGAACTTAATGCCAGATTGAACCGCGACCGGCGGGTTAAGTAGACACCATGTTGACATCGTGACGGCGTTAACCCTCGTGTTGGTTCCAATGTTTTGCCATTATTTTTTTAACATCCATCCCATTTTTCAACAATTTCCCCTTTTCCCCTAAACTTACTTGACAGATGCCCATACAATGTCGCCCTTCATTTTAAATGGGTGTCGCTTTTTTAATAAAAAAAGGGATTTTTGTCAAAAAAGTGTTTTTTTTTTATTAATCTAAAGCCGACAGTTGACGCGGACATAATCTTTAATTAAGACCATTTTGGCGCGAACTTTGTAGTTGGCGGGGACGTAATCGTGTCGTGTGATTTATTTATTTATAATTTTATGGAATTGTAGAATATTAAATTTTTAAATTAAATTTTTATGTGGCATATAATTTCTGTGATTCCATAAAACACAGCGCCATCTATTTTTAAAGAAAAAAATACAATAGTAAGCGGATCATATTATTACAACTATTAGATGCCCATATTTAACCTCAAACGGGACATATCAGAGGTCATATGTAGATGCGTCATTACTCTTGAGGACTAAGACGGTCGTTCCGCTTATGCGTCCGCTCTTCGACCGAAACACAAGAATTGTCTTACGGTGGATTGTGAGTGCGGCGGTTCTACAACCAATTAGTTTATTGATGAAACCGTTCCTTTCCTAGCATCGTGTCAAAGTAAGCTCAGAAATGGATTCTGTCTCTTCTGGATCTGAGTGCTTGCGTACTTTATTTATGCCCTTAGGACGGGGAATCTCGTGTAAAAAGCGTTATTTATTTAAGATTTAAATTATAAAAATGTTACGATTCTATACAGGCAGGTATAAGGTTTTTTTTTTTTATGTTTGTAATGTAGTAAACGAGCATGCAAGACACCTGATGTTAAGTGGTCACCGCAGCCTATGGACACCCACATCCAACCTCAAACAAAACCGAAGTTCCGTTTGAGGTTGTATACGGATGCGTCACTACTCCTGTTATGGACTATGATGGTCGCCTCGCTATGTGTGCCTGGCAACCGCACCTCTCCAACCGTAACATAATAACTGCTTTACGGCAGATTATGAGGGCGGCGGTGGTACTTCCCCAGACGAACGATTGTTCTACAACCTTTTAAATTTTATTGTTGGTGGTACAGGTGTAACAGCGATAATTCGTCCGGGGAGTTATCATCGCCGCCTTCATAATCCTTGTGAAGCAATTTTTATGTTTCAGTTGGAAAGGCGTGGATATCCGGTACACCGATCCGTAGACGAACTCAGAGATTCGATGTGGATGTCCAAGGGCTGCAGTGACTTCATAACATCAGGTGACCTGCACACCTGTTTGCTGTCCTTGTCACAGAAAAAAAGTATAATTGGTTGGGTTTATGTTTTTCATTTTGAGCCTTTGTATTTCTTCAAAATGACTCAAGATGCCCTTTATCGTGAGTCAATGTGTTGTGTTGGATCAGTGGTTAAGAGAATGTCATTATTATGTTTACGCACAACACTCTGCATTCTAAAATGTTAACGATAAAATAATTGAAATGTTTGTCTGTAATTCGAAACTGTTTTGGAGTTCGTTGGTATATCTAAGGGCGGCCGTGGTGATAACACTAGGTGCGTTCTATCCTATTTTTTATGTGAGATGAGTAATAAACAAGCTTGCAGGCCACCTGATGTTACGCGGTTGCTGCAGACCATAGACGTCTATATCCAACCTCAAACAGGGCTGTACTATCTGAGATATGCGTAGACACGTTACTACTCCTGAAGACTAAGATGGTGCGGTCGTCTCGCCGTAAGTAAACCCGGCAACCGCACCACTCCAACCGAGACACAAGTATCGCTTCACGGTGAATTAGGATGACTACTTACAATTAGGTAGACTGCATGATCTTATCAAGCTTTAAGGCGAGGCGACCATGTTGATTCCAAGGAATAGTAACGCATCTATATACTTAATTCTAGTATCTAGTTAGATGTGGATATCCATGGGCTGCAGTGACTACTTTTATTAGCTGACCGGTTACCTTACATAGAAGGATTGCGTGCACGTTAGCTATTATAATAAAAAAAAATCGCCGTGGTCTATGCTGAAGTCACGGGGGGAACTTGTTAATCCATAAACGTAAACCAATAAACAACTGAGTAACATGTCGTCATTGAACGGAAAATAATTGGAAATATTGCCTGACACATGTAATATATTTATCGTAGTATATGACGTTGGCGATTGAGAGAATTATTCATATTCAAGAGACAAAAATAATTATATAGGTGATGAATGTAAGTGGTTGTCCTGTATTCTGTGGCTCCCTGGAACCTGCAGTCAAGAGGCTAGCAGCTCGACCTCTTCCTCTTTACCCGAGCAATTCTCAAGAGGGCCACGGCCCCGGTGATGTGCCGTTGGATGGAAGGTAGTTATGCAGATTCTCGTGCGTACATGGGGACTTCATATTCTTGCCTAACCTCTCATATCCTATAGCATAGCACATCGCGGAGAGGGGGAAAAGGGTAGGAGAAATTCGAGGCTTGAAGGTTCCTTCTTTGTCCGAGTTTGCTCTTTATATCACATCTTACTTCAAACAAGATTGAAGCCCCATCTGAGATCGTCACGCCTCATTATAAGAGCGGCGTTGGTACTTCCCTAGAAAGACTATGGTTCTACCGCCTAACTAAGGGGTATGAGAGACATCGATGGGTGACAGAGACCAGTTAACAATAGGATGGCTGAAGGTCATCAGAACGACCAAAATCAAATTGATGTATACCCTTGTCTTTTCTGTTTCTTTTGTATGCACCTGAGATTTTAATGTTAAAGTCCCACGTAAAACGTTGAGAATACTATGGGCAGCCCGTCGCACCAATGCTTCTATCTTAAAAGACTTCAAGATCTCTCGACTCGACTCAAGTCGACTCGACTCGACTGTCTATTATATAGAACGGAAGAGTTCTTAAGTACTTCAATCACGTGTTACGACACAAGCCCGACAACCTGGAAACTTGTACTGCCAGCCACTTCGAAGTAAAAAGAAGTAAAAGGAAATTTGATAGGTATTAGGAACTACAGTTCATCCGGGGAAGTACCATCGCCGACCTCATAATCCGTCGTAAAAGAATTCTTGTGTTTCGGTTGGAGATGTGTGGTTGTCAGGTACACTAACAACGAGACGACCGTCTTAATCTTCAGGAATAGTGACGCATGGCCTCAGATAGAACTTCAGTTTTGTTTGAGGTTAAATGTGGGTGTTCATGTGCTGCAGTGACCACTTAACATCAGGTGGCCTGTATGCTCGTTTGCTATTCTTCAAACATAAAAAAGTAGAGGAAGATCAAATACTTGATGGACCGATATAATAAAACGGGCAACAGGAGCGTACATGGCTCCATCCAACTTTCTCAGGATAGAAAGTCCTGGAGAAAAACAGTAGACATGTCTGTTGATGACCACGATCCTCAATCATGAGGAATCAATAAAGAAGAAGGTATGCTAGTTTTCTACTTTGGTACAACCCTTTTCATGTACTGTTGCTGGGCCCAGATCTTCTCAGAACTGGAAAAGACCTATAGAATTCTTCACGTTGCCCCAATGCAGAATGCGATCACCCATTCAACTCTCCACCATCTAACGTTGGTATATTTTACAGATCAATTACGATCTGCACAAACCCCGAAACCACGCGCTTGCAGTTATTTTCATTACCCAAAAATATATTGACAGGCCAAATTCCACACTATCTACGTCATTATGGTAAGTAGGTAAATCCTTACTGTAAATAATTTAATTAACTACGTAAAACTGATACCAAAAGCGTAAATTGTGGTCAATTAGACTATAAATAACATAATATATCTCATTCGGAACTACGCGGTTTGTTTCATAAACTGGGACTCGAATTCAAGGAAACTTAGAATTTTATTTAATTTGTAGCGAAACTAATAATAAACTAATATTTTAAATTTAGATTCAGTATTTGCGCAGTTTTTTTTAACTCGTATGATTATTATAGACGTAGTTAGTAAGCATGCAGCCGACCCGATGGTAAATGGTCGTTGCCGCCCATGGACATTCGTAATCAACCCCAAATAGTATACAAGTCCTACTTGACGTCGGCTCCAGATACGTTGCTACACGCGAGGACTAATTTAAAACGCCTCAGGTGCGTATCTCTCCATTACCACATTCAGGAAATCAGAACACAGTAGCGTTTCATTGCTGTTGTAAGGCAGAAATAGGTGTGGCGATGATGATTATACCACCATTAAATAATAATACATTTAATATTGTTTATTTTAGCACTATGTATCTTAAAAAAGAAAATAATATATTTAAAAAAAATAAAATATTAAAATAAAAAGGTATATTTAAATACAGGTGGAACTCATGCGGGATTTGTGTTTACTTGCTACAGGAAGATTAAAAAAATGCAAAATTTCGCAATAAAATGAACAATGAACAATCAATCAAAAAATAATTTTGGGATCGTGACATTTTCCCTTTAACATTATTATACACCAACAGAATATTTTTTGCAATCTCGTAATTTCGTAAAAAAAACCAAATCCGTTGCGAGATTATCGAAAAAAAGAAAAAATCTCTTAAATCATTTCCTAAAAAGCTATTGTTAGATTTTTAAACCCTTGCTTTTCCAACGCGTGACAGACGCGCGCCACGCTTTGATTCTCATAAAAAAGTTACAAAAAACTTTAATTCTCTATGCACCCAGTGACCTACATATACTTAAACCCCGTGCCATTTTCCAAAAATCTGTAAAAACACCCCATTATTACTTTTTTGATGCGCAATCGTGTAATTGAATTCAATCCTTTGGAAAAGGGTTCGATAAAGTCCCGATATTAAGTTTTTTTCGTCACGATTCGTGCGACACCGAGCTGCCATTGTTGCCGCCAAAAATTATACGTCCTGTCAAAATTTCGCGCCATTTACTCCACGGACATCTGCCGGCGAGAAAAAATTTAAACACAATGCAAATAGGGGTGGATCGTGCAGGACATTAATTTTTAAGGGGAAATCGGCGTTTTTGTGTAAAAGAGAAAAATGCATTTAAAGTATAACGAACGAGATGTCCCCTTATTTCAATATTAATGTCCGAAAAGCTGATTTCGAGCGATTATGAGCGGAATGTTAATGTGAGCTATATCCATAATCGTGTGACTTAAAACGCTCCCGTTTTGCATTTTACTAGATTTGATTTTTATTATTTCTTGCTACAGCCATTACTTCCGATCGTTAAATGAAATTACTATTAACTTTTTGTTAGTGAAATACGTTACGAGTTTACATAAATATGTTTACTACAGTAACATTTTTTTAAATTTATTTATTAAACAATTGATGTATTCTTAAATCGTAAAACTAAAAAAATATTTAAAGAAAATTGGACAAAGGAGGACCCATTTATTTCAAATTGAAATTTAATGTATCAACTTAGTTTCATGATGTTGAGTTATCTAGTCGATGTTCAGTGAGATCGTATGTAATAGTTTTTTTTAGAAAAATATTATTTTTTTGATACTTGACATCAAAAATTACAAATACGAAAACTAATACTTTTGGTCATTTGTTGGTATTGTATTACAATACGTTACAGCCTTTTAGTGTAAATATTGTAAATATTAAATGTTTTAAACATGTAAATCCTGCAGATAAAGGAATGTAACAAAGTTGACAAAGTTGACGTGTAGTTTGTGAATGGGTTTGCTACGAGTAGTATTATGTATGGATATTAAAATTGAAAGGGGTCTTGCAAGCGCTAGGAACTACAGACCGATGAGAATTATCGATTTCATTAAAGTTATTGTTGTTAAGAAATGTGTATCTACAAAATTCAAATTAAGAACTAAGCCATGAAAAAAGAATAATGATGTAAATCTACGCAAATCATCAAGACTAAATGTATAAAATTGGTGTGAGAATTTAAAATAGACCATACAGAATAAATTGAAAGTGTTATATTTTTTGTGAGCACACCTACACCGAGACAACCATTTTAGTCCTCAGGAGTACTGACCTATCCACGTTCGATAACAGAGACAGAGAAGACTTCAGTCCTGTTTGAGGTTAGACATCGGTGTCCATGGATTGCAGTAATCATTTAACAAGTGGCCTGCACGCTTGTTTGCTACACTTTCCAACATAAAAAAACATCAGCAGATAAAAAATAAAAAGTTTATTAACAATCATACGTCATAGTACATGTAGTCCATTAGAAGCGTGGCGGCGAGGAGTAGTGCTTTTTCTTCTACCGACAAATCGCGGTCGAACGCCACTCCGAATCTGACAGAAAACTTCAACGTTAAACTTTCTTTATACTATATTTTTACGTGACTACTTCTTTAAACTGAAATGTCATTATCCAACATCTAGCCACATTTATGTATCACTTATAATTATATCTTAAAGGCGGCAGCAGAGTAGCAAAGGTATCTACAGTCCACTCGACGTTAAGTGGATCTTACCGCCTATTAACATCCGTAATCAACCCCAAATAGAATTGAAGTCCTACCTGATATCAGTCACAGAGGCGTTACTACCTCTGAAGACTAAGTTGGAACTCTTCGTGTAAGTGTTTCTTCGGCACTACACCCTTCAAACCAACAGTGTTCCATACAGCTGTTGTAAGTCAGAAGCAGTGATAGCCAAGTGGTTAAGAGTCGAGACTCTCATGGTGGGCGTCACGGTTCGAACCTGGCGCGGACTGTGGGCTAAACCTTTTCATTCGACGTTGAGATCCGTGTCTGTGGGATATTAAAGGGTTAATGATTATGACTAAGTTAAAAATAGGTGTGATGGTAGTGCTCTGCAGTCGAAGCATCAAGGGTTTGCGATAAAACCTTTCGCCCTACTAATACAATACTCAATACATCACCTATCAGTGACTGGCGCGAAGAACATCGCATGGACCAGCCCCTGCCAGCGCTTGCAGGTACTACCGACCTGCCTGCCATCGGTTTTCATTATGTGGAACTGTACGTCTCTGAAGCAGCTGATCGTTACGCGGGGACCTGGGGACGATAGAGCACCATGACGACTGTAAGTCAGCCAGGGGTATGGGAACCCTTCGTGGTTTGACTTTGATAGTACCAATGCCACACCCACCTCTCGATAGCTGTGTTAAGCTACTGTGTTTTAGTTTAAAGAGTGTAGTAAGGGAGGTATACTAACACGTACATAGTTTAAAAGGTGGTAGAGCTTAATCGAATGGTAGAACTATAGTTCGTCCGGGGAGTTATCATCGTTGTCCTCATTATCCGCCGTGACGAAGTCTTTTGTCTTTTGTTTGACGGTGCGGTTACCGGGCACACTTACAGCGATGCGACCATCTAAGTCCTCAGTAGCGACGCATCTACGTACAATCTCAGATAGGACTTCAGTCTCGTTTACGGTAAAATGTGGGTGTCCATGGGTTGTAGTGACCACATAACATTAGGTGGCCTGCAGGCTCGTTTACTACTCTTCTCAAATAAAAAAAAGAGGCGTTCTAACTTCGGTATCGCAATCGCTATGATATACAGATGATTCCGGATGCGATTTCCGGTCAGGCACACATCTAAATGATGAATTTCAGTTTTTGTTCCGGGTCTGGGTGTTTGTGCACTTGGCTTGCAAGTGTCCATAGTGCTCAGGACACAGTGGATCCGAGAAAGTGTTTGCTTGTTTCATGGTTCATTCAGCCGTTCATTCCTTCTTTAGTTTGTTTGTTCGTGGTCGACCTCGGATAGCATTTTAGTCCTATCTAGTTGATTACAGTTCATGGGCGATAATGGCCTCTTATCCCCAGGCGAGTATACATCTACTACTTCCATCTCCAGAATAAGACTTACCCCTAATCCAGAACACCTGTTCCCCGTTCTCCCGTCTTACCAGATAAACGGGTCTGATCGGGGCCCACTGCTGCTGTATGCTGCCTATCCTGGTGCCGGGGGGCGAGAACACCTCAATGTGTTGTAGCTGGCAGGGCAGAACCCTGGCGGTGCAGGCGTACGGCCTGTTGATCCTCATCACCTCGGTCCCTAAGCTGTTGGTCACTCGGAGCTGTAGAGGCCGAAGACCATAGCAGAAGTAGCCTACCCACCAACTGCAAGGTATTATAATCATTATCATCAACATGTAATCAGTGATAGCCTAGTGGTTAAGATTCCAGCCTCTCGCTCTGAGGTCCTGGGTACCCGCACGCATTAATTTCAAATCCGCACATAACTACGACAAATCAGAAATGCGTGCGGGTTCTAACCTAGGATCCCAGAGTGAGAAGCAAGAATCTTAACCACGAGGCTGTCACTGCTTGTATGTTGATGATTAACATGAGATGAGAGGATGATGAGAGGTGCATGCGGGAATCGAAGTCCAGACCCCCAGCGTGAGAGGACGGAATGTTATTATGAGGCTCTAACTGATCAAGGATTATAATTTAACTTTAAACGACCAATTCTTGTATATTTAATATATCCCCGCCCTCACAATTCATTCCACGCCACGTTGTAAGAGTGTCCGCCCCGGGCTCACTTACACCGATGTATCTTCGTCCTCAGGAGAGTAGTAACCCATCTACGCACAACCTCAGACAAAACTTCAGTTTTGTTTGAGGTTAGATGTGGGTGTCCGTG
>DWKL01000064.1:0-27290 GCA_018249415.1 Phareas burnsi | reverse complement strand
CCTATGGACATTTGCAACACCAGAGGCACCGCCGGCCTTGAAGGAGAGTTCTTTTAGCGCGTTTTTTCAAGCACCCCATGCCGTAGCGCTCTGGGAATGCCTCAGGAGGAAACTTATTCCACATCTTGCACGTACGCGGTATATTATATTCCTAATTTGAAGTCACAGTAAACAATAATATTTTTGTTAGTAGTTTAGCAAAAAAGGGCATGCGTCCTAGGATTTTGAATAGTTATATAATGTTAGTAAAAGTCCCTTGAGTAGTACGGTTTTTATATTTGATTGGTTAGTCATATATTTCTTAATTTCATACCATTAAATGTAATGGTTATTTTCACATCGGTCAACCCGTTGATGCAGCTATAAAATAAATGAAAAATCATACAACAAAACACAATAACAAAAAAAAAACAAATAAAACATACAAATATATAAAATCCAATATTTTTAGTTCAATTTAATATTTGTGTGAACGAACAATAACAAGTTGTAAAGAACTCTTTATAATGTATTTTGGTAGTAGCTTTTTAAGTAATCCATTACCTTAGACTAGAAGATCTTCCTTGGTGACCGTTCTGATACGCGTGAGGCGGTTGTAACTTTCCCTCCTCTAACGACTCTACTGACGGGTGCCTTGACGCCCCCTCTTCCAATTCCAACACCTAAAACCGACACTTAGTTCAAATAAAGTTCTAACGATGAATATTCAGTAACTCCGAAAAAATCTCTGATAATGATTGATGTTACTGTCCCATATTTACAAAATAAATTAACATTACCAACTCAAATAACGCATGACATCTAAATGTGAGTTTGAATCGTATTCATGCAGCAAACCGTGCATTGCAGTGATCTAGTATAAACCAATACGTACTTACCAGTATTGACAGCTAAAATTTACGCATTAAAATATATTAAACTGTTCATGCTGGACTTTGTACGTTCATGCCTTATCATAACATGCCCTAATATGGCTTCGTAATATCTGTATGATGTCAATTCAGTAGTATGATTGTGGCTGTATGTTAATGTCTCTGTGTAGGTACTGACTGTGGCAGTGCTATGTCTAAGAACAACAATATACACAAGAATAACCCTAAATACTCGTATTATTAAAATTAGACAACACAAACGTTACATTATAAACCATTCACTATTAGACTTCACTGTAAATAATATATCATAAAGAACAGTTAAGTACAAAAATGTCTACAAGTTCAATAGAAAGAAAAATAAATCGTATATTACTGAGAATATTACCTAAGTATCAACAACCATCTGTAAACTTTCAAAAAATAGTTTCGATACAGCACAATCTATTTCAAAATTACACCGGGCCTAAGGCCCTTAATAGTTTCCGTTAAGTTCTGCCTAGAATAATAATATTAAACATTAGTGTAACAGCTAATATAGAACAACAACATTATCCTAAAACCTGCTTAGTGACAAACATAGAAACAACGATTCTAACAAAATAACAACATCAACTATCTATAAAATACGTTAAATACGTAGATCACTAAGGGACACACCCGTTAACAAATAATTGGACACGTAACACATTACATAAGTTATATATACCCAATCCGTTATTGCGAGTTTAACAAATCGTTATTTTAAAATATTATCGCTGTTAAACTCTTTCATGTTAACTTAGGGGGAAAATTACACAAGGACGATTTTGTTTGATTAAGGGTTACATCAATAATATTTTATCCTTTCACCATACGTATTCACCTTTTTGTTGTTCCTGAAACAAAAGAAATCGTCGCGTTTAGTTCAAGCAGATATATCAAGTACCTATATTTTTATAGACCTTATTATATGTCTATAAAAATATAGGTACTTGATATATGAAAAATATTTACTGTTTAAACTATACAATTGTATTTTTTTCATTTGTTATTTTTGAAAACTGTTATATGTTTTTAAAGGTGATAGAACTTAATTCATTTGGGGATGTACCACCGCCGCCCTCATAATTTGTCGAGAAACAATTCTTGTTTCGGTTGGAGAATGCGGTTGTCGGGTAAACTTGTAAGTTTACTGAGAGGGCAGTATTACTACATTGAGGCCACCATCTCACTCCTTGGGAGTAGTAACGTGTCTACTTATGACCTCAGATAGGACTTCTATCCTATTTGAGGTTAAGTATGGGTGCCCACGGGCAGCAGTGACCACCTAACATCAAGTGAACTGCACGCTCCACCGCTTATTTGCTACCACTCTTCAAACAGAAAAAATTCGACAGCGAAACTCACTTGAAAGATCTTCTGATGCTCGACCGTCGCGCGAGGTTGGAGATGGTGTGCATGTCTTCCGGATGCCCCTCTTGCGCCGGCACTTCCTGGCTGAGCGAACCGGTGCGCGATCCGGGACCCAGCCCGGCCGCCACGTCCATCAGGCAGTTAAACAAGGACGCCTTCTGCACCACGCACTCCCACGTCATGTACCCCCACCCACTAACACTTGCGCAACCTCATGTCACTATACTATTTAGTTATGTCGAACACGCGACTGCACCCCTCTACCGACTAAAGCCTACATGAGTCTGCGCAATCTCATACATAATATCATCATGTCCATGCTGGAGTTCTTTTAGAGTATAATTATGATTGTGTTACTGTTGTGTGATAGAATTCCAACGGATGGACATTTATAGGAGTTGAATAAAGAGCAGTATTTGTTGTGTGTGAAGATGAATGCGGCTACCTGAGATCTGAGGAAATAACTAAATCACGTTAGTTGTAGATCTGTATCAGCATGTCGATGGTTATGTTCAGTATAAGAAGAAATATAATAATGTAAGTATAAGTTTATCTTCTGGAAGGTGGTATAACAAGTCATAATAATAAGCATATATGTAAAGTATAGAATGTGCGTAAAAATGTGCATAATAAGATTGAAGCCAGAGGCAGTTTACTGGTCAGCGAGCTCGTAATATTTAATAGGAATTTTGTAATCCAGATTTTAAATCGATATCGTCATCGAGACGTTCTCCAGCATGCGCAGAATTGATAATCATGATTCCTGTTTTATTTAAGCTATGATACAAAATATAATTATGTGGAAAAGGCAAATAAGAGCGTAGCACAAAGCATATTATTCTGACGGTAATTCTCATCACATCAGGCTTCTATTATGATATAAATTGAGCCAAAATGTAATCAAATCAAAAGATCATTATAACATTTAAAAGCTAACACATCACAAAAAAAGTTATGATCTCAATAGAAAAACCATGCACAATTCCTAAGGGAAGAAAAAATCACACGAAACACTCGGGGAATACGAATTAAAAGGGGACTAAAGGTAATGGGTAATTGGGCGTACGAGACGGCACAAGGGGATAGACAAACAAATCTATTTAAGACAAACTACAAGTACATCAAAAACACACTTGTCTAAGTACTATTTTACGTATTTTGCAACTATAGGACAGATCACTATGTTGTGGTTTACGAAGCCCTGTCAGGAACTCGAATGAACTGTGCCGCGAGGCACAGGTTCGGCAAAAGTTAGAAGGTGATGTGCTTAGAAGTAACTGTTCTAATCTAGTTCTGTACTAAATAAAAACTTTTATTATATACGAGTATCTAAAAAAACCAAGACTATCACGTAAGGGATTTTATCAATTTTGTATCATTTTTTCTCAAGAAAATATTATCCAAACACGATGCGAGGAAGTTAATGATGAAAATAAAAATAAAATCTATGTAAGTGCAAGAAAAATAGTTTCGTTCCATATAATAATAAATACTACCGGCTGATTGGCCGTAGGGCTATTCTCGCTGAAAGCCTGAAAAGTAAACCACCAATGTAGTCGACTCGGTCCGAGTCGAATTTCGCTAAAGTGATTCTGTATTGTTGTTTGTATCGGCACAATTAATATACGCCAGAAGCCAATTGTTCTCGAATCGACGCTTTAGACATCGTCCACGGGAAATAGAAAAATAAAGATTACAAACATCAATTTACACAACAATACGACCACAGAAAGACAACACAACCAACTCTATTTAGCTAACTAGACTGTTTTAAATTGTACTCTAAACACAGGGAATTATAAACAAACGCTACTTTAACCGTGTAGATAATACCTAACCACATAAAGTTACATTTGGCTCAAGATACAAAAAAGGTATATTAACTTACGTTTGGCAAATTAGCCACACGAATTTACTCTGGCTTCACATAAATCTAAGTAACCTACATTAGTAAATATATAATCATAAGTTAACATATAGAACATAAGGTCAAAAATAAATACTGTGCATTTGTTATTAATTAAGTGGGAGTTGCTCACCGGAGGGCGCTTCGGTGCAATTTTGCCAAACTGAGTGGTTCGCCAGTTTTCTATGATTATAAGCCCTGAGTAGATTTTCCCTACAGTCAATTTCCCAATGTTAAGTACATCGTTTCGAGGCACCAGCAAGTCCAACATCTTCTTTGCTTGAAGTGGCCATATGTGAGTTATCGTTTCCCTTAACTCTTCGTCCGCTTGATCCATTTCCCCGGCTATTAAAATGTGAAAAAAATTAAAGACAGTCTTAATATTTTGATAGGCGGTAGAACTATAGTTCGTCCGGGGTAGTACCACCACCACCCTCATAATCCGCCGTGAAGCAGTTTTTGTGTTTTGGGTTGGAGAGGTGCGGTTACTGGACACAGTTACAGCGAGGCGACCATCTTAGTCCTCATGAGTAGTGACGCATCTACGTACGACCTCAGATAGAACTTCAGTTTTCTTGAGGTTAGATGATTATCGGCTGCATTGACCGCTTAACACCAGGTAGCCTGCATGCTTGTTTAGTGCTTCTCAAACAAATAATAATAAAGAAATGTTTGATTAAAAAGATGCCATTCAAAACGTACTTACCAGATCTCATCTTGATGTTTAAATTTTCTCGAATTAAGGCAAACAGTGTTGTCGTGAAATTCACTTTTCCCTCATCGTCCAAGGGCATGTTCATCCTTATCAATTTCTTGTATGCTAATCTATTTGGACATTTATTACCAAACCCCAGCGGTGGATCCATGTTTTTCAACATATCATACATTTCTGTATAATGAATCTTTCCGCTGTAAATTAATAATTGTTGTGTTATAAGCGTCTTTGTATAAACGTACATACGACCAACCGCTATACTCAATTATGGTATTTAATTTTGGAACATCAATATTTTACGTAAATATGTTTTACAATACTTTTACATCGACATTCGCGACACGAATCTCGTATGTTGACTAGATTATAGAATGCTTCTGTTGAGAAGGAACAGCATTGAGAAAATATTACCCATCATCGCATACTTACGTGGCATTTGGATCGTATTCGGCCCATATTCTAACAAACTCATCAAGATGATGTGCACCCAGGATAGACGAATCTCTTGTCAGGTAATCAAAGTTATCCATTATAACAGCAACGAATAAATTTAACATCTAAAATAAAATAATAGTCATTAAATAATTCTAAATAGTGTTTTATTTATTTATTTACTTATTTATTTATTTATTGCACCAACGCGGTAAACACTAGTCAGCCATATTGAAAACAGCTTCACAACTACATGCTGAGTGTCACCCTAATTACAGGTACAAACTACAAGATTTAAAACAGTACAAACAGTTCTATATTCTATGGAGTTTTATGGAGTTAAAAACAGTTAAGAATGATCCGTTGAATAGGGATGTTAATTTTATGTATTGATACTTACTAGAAAAGAACAGAAGAATATAAAGGACACGAAGTACGCATAGGCGAGCGTGCTCCCGCACTCTTCATGAGGAGGCTTGCCGGCATCCTTGTCACACTTAGCCTTCAAGCATGCCAACATTATATTGGGCCACGACTCACCCGTTGCGCACCTAGACAAATTTATTATTAAAGATCAAGATCCAAACCAATTTCGTGCGGTTAGATCAGAGTTAAAATATAACTTACCGAAACAATAACATAAGCGCTTGAATAAAACTACGAAAATTGTTATGTCTGTTCATATCGTGTTCTGCTGATAATTCTATATTTCCGAACACCTGTAGAAAACGTACGAGTTATACAAGTATGTAAGTAACTTTAAAATGTAAATCTAATTAAGTGGATTAATAATAATACAGCACCTGCATTCCGATGATGGCGTAGATGAAGAATAACATCGCGATGAGAAGGCACACGTAGGGTAAGGCTTTAAAACTCTGCACAAACGTCCACAGAAGTATTCGAATGGTATAACCCTGCCGGAGCAGCTTGATCAGTCGCGCGGCTCGAAACAGGCGGAGGAAACCAACATTGAATGTGTTCTCCTGAAATTTGCAGCATTACTAATGTAACAATGAATCTACATTTGCACATAATGCTAATCAAAGACGTCACAAAATTAATCAAACACTTTAAAACTACTCTACTGATCTTGTCTTTCAAAACATCTGCAGAACAATATACTACGAATTCTATGAACAAATTTCTATAAAAAAACGTATGACATTATACGTGATTCGTTTTTAATTACAATGGATTCAATTTGTTTGTAAATTGTTTCAAAGACAAATAAAGCCATTAAAATATGATAAAACAATTTCAATATCATGGAACTCGATATGGAAATTACCATCGTAGGCAAATTGACTAAGATTTTGACTAATCATAATATGTATTATAAAAATGTAGAATATTATAATATACTTAAACATATTTAAATACTATCACACGCACACAAATGAAAATTAATTAAAATATAATTATGCTCACGATAGCTTTTCCAATAAAATAAGTGCAACAATACAATTCTCAACGTCTCCCTCATATCATAATGTTAATAATACATTCAATTTTTTTTTAATTAAAACTCCTTCAAAATAAATGTAATTGGCATTTACATAAGTATGCAGAATAGTTAAAATATCGCACTGTAGGAAACGGCTAACGGATATTTTATAAAATAAATGATATAGGAACACCATCATGGTTATTTATTATAGGAACAGAAAATTATAACTTATTATGTGATAATTATTTTGGATAATAAAATCCATAAAAAATATATAAAAATAGGAGACATCGAAAACTGTGACTATAATAAATTTAAAAAGCATTTAGATGATTAAATTTTGCTTATCGTTATACATGTAAGTATTTGTATATAATTCGCTAATGTATAATTTGTAAGTTATACAAACAACAACGTCAATAGCAACAATTTAATTCAAAAACTATAAACGAAGTTCGAATCGGACGCTACTAAACGATACAAATGAATCTAAATTCATATTTAAATTTTGTCCAGAATAAAATATACGTTGACTAATCGTAATTTCTAGCAAATCAATAGCAATATAAGAAACATACTAGAATTATTCATTCAAACAGTCCAATTAAAATACATTTTAATTCTAATAAGTCCAAAACAAGTTTACCTAGCACACGGGTGTACGTAAAATCTACAAAATATCGACCATAGTTTCTTTTACGTTCTAGCGCTACTAAATATGGAACGAACTTCCGTATGTACATATTCTGTCTAAACCACTGACCAATTGGTTACAAAAATCTAAGTTTCCTAGCAATCAAACACTCGGTTCGTTACCTGCTGACAGGATATGTCAGCACAGTTTTCGGCAAGGTCGGTCTGCAATCAGGATATATTATGTACCTTCACTGTCATGAATTTCATTATAAACAGCAAAGGAAAAAAAATTAAATTATGATCAGGAAATCCCCAACTACCACACCTTATCCCCGTAGGGACCTTAGAGCCGTAGCATGGGAAATCCGTTTTCGGTTCGGTGGGACATAATTATAAACGAAAAAAATTGGGAGCATGAAGCAGAAAAATATTTCTTGTAAAGTAAAATACTTACGCCAAACTCCATAATGAGAGCATCAATAATACTTCCAATGACCGTTATGAAATCAAATGTATTCCACGGATCTTTGAAAAAATTCTGAAAGGTATAGTTTAAGTTATATTAAATATTCTGTAATAGCGTTGCAAGATTTCACTCTTATTATTTCAATTTCATTTCTCGTTACGTGTAATTTTATTGGCAAATGAAAAAATACTGAAAACGTTTAGTGACAACGTTTAGTAAAAAGGAAAATACTGGATATTTTCTAACATAAAACAATGTTATTAAAGTGATATTATACAATTCTAGATGCGTTTTAAGTATTTCTTCTAATTTATTCATCAGCAGCATCCAGTTTCAAGTAATTACATCATAGGTACAAATGTACACTTTCCATTCAAACATGAATATACGAAGGAACATTCTGTTAAAGGAACGGGAATCAGGACATCTCTCTTCTCAAATGTTATTAATATTATGCATTGCTATTTATGCTTACGAACTATGAAACTCGTATCAAGTGACGTAAAAACTATGAAAAAACCTATTTTGTAAGAAAATTAAGCGGCATCTCATATACTTTTTATGAAAATGATTTCTAAACCTTAATATATTCAAGTCAAAGTTGAATATTAAAAGCTAAACTAAAATTAATCTCAAATAACGTGAATCAAATATTTAAAACCAGTGATGTTACTCGTAAAACAAATAACTGTTCAATGTTTCTTCAAAATGTTGATTCTATGACAATGCTCTCAATTATAACTGCCTCATATATGAGGTTACTATATATATTTTTATAAATTAAACAAAATGGCAACAGCAAATGACAATTATAGGCTTTGACGAGCAACACTTATGACTGACACGATACTCGATCAATTATAGACGCTAATTATCTATAACATGATTGATATCCGAACACAACTGATCCAAAACATTATTTATTATGTAATAGCTATTCAAAAGTGGGTCATATCAAATTCTTACCGTACATCCGAAGGCAATTAGCTTCAAAACGGTCTCGAGAAGGAAGAAGAACGTAAAGACTATGTTCATGACTGTTAACGTGTCCATGAGTGGCGGTGGAGCCTCGTGGAACTACCACAAAATTAAGACCAACATTTTTTAGACTTAAAAATTAACATCACAAAAGCTAAATGCTAATCAAATGAAACTATTAAGAATAATGATATAAACAAACTATAAAATCACAAACATTTCAAATACCACACTATCTTAGCATTTATCTTAGAATATATTGGTACAGATCAACGCTTCGTTAGCTACCTGTTATTGATAACGAAAATCTTGTATCACGTAAGTGTTATGACCCTGTATGTGTATTTTGTCGATTTTCAATAATTTTAGCCCATTTTTTTATTGTGTAGTTAATTAATTGTATGCGTATTTCCGTGAACAGTGCACGTGCATCATGCAATGTCCAATCTCATGCGCGCAGGCAGGCACAACCAACAGTCGTGATGTAAATATAAACATTCATTCCATAGAATACAAAACTTCCTCACTTACCTCTATCCTGTTTTTGTTGTACTTACCTTATCCCTGTATCAAGAAGATGTGGCACATTCTTGAGTAAAACTGCTACATACAAGTAACAAAGCATTTGAAGTGTATGACGCACAAGTGTCGCATGCAACAGGAGAGACAGGCCATGCTTTACAGTGACTTGCAAATAAATACATTCAAACATACAACACGTCAGAGAGAATTAGTAGGGGATAGTTAGGAAAGGGTACATGTTTACTTTGCTGAAAATAATCTCATATAGTAATATCAACAAACATAAAAGAGCACGTTACTAACAGAAAGAGTACATTTGTAGATTTTTGTATACTTTGTCATTTATGTATTTTTGTCATTTAAGATATTCAAGTTGTGTCATTTTAAGACCGTGTGTTTTGTGTACTTACTTTGACACCGTAAGCGATGATTTTCAACACCGTTTCCACAGAAAACATTCCAGTAAACCCCATATTCGAATACTTGAGGATATCCGAGTAGAGGTCATTTTGATTATAGTACTGCCATTTTGTGAAGATGTGTCGGAAAAACCCACGGCAATAAAAATATATTTTTGTTACTTGATATAAAAATTACAATATTTAATGAACATTGACATTTCTGTGATGTACGTAATGGGATTCGTAGAAAAAACTAATTGTTAGTATATTTTATCATCGAGCAAAATAAAATAAAGATACATAAAATAAGGTTATAGCATTGAGACCTACAAAATATACCTAAGAAAGAGGAGACTAAATAATAAGAGGATTGTAAATTGTGACAGAAATCCGGTTTTTATACTGTGGAGCTGACCTTTTGGTTAAAACAAAAAAATAATAATGAAAGGGATAAAAAAATAAAAGGTGAGATCTATTAGTCCAACTAAGTCTTATTGTATTTCGAATATATATTTCTTAGATTCAATTAATATAATAATTTATTATGTTATTTCTCAACGGTTTCAATTGTTTTGATCAATTTGAAATTTTCGACAAATACAAGAAGCAGCTGAAAGCCACCCACAAATGTCGCTTGGCAATAGGCCGTTCTACCAATCATGCATTTTCCACATAAAGACAATAAGGATTTTTTTCAATAAGATCATGCAACACGAACAACACTGATGGCCCATGCCACGTCCTAACTGATTTCAGAAATTGTGCATTCACAAGCACAAGTAACCGAATAAAACTGTGTATACGTAGTGCCATAAATGTGCAGGAAGGATAGGTATACGTGCAAAAACACTTATATCGATACATACATATAATAAATAATATTATAGCAAGCGGGGACACAAAGGAACACTTAACTTAAAACACAGGAATAAACAACGAAAACGCTGGCGGTACACTTGACAGGAGAGGCTCAGTCGTAATCGAAATATTATGCATTCCGATGCCGTGTACACTGATACCGAACACAAATTTAGCGAACAATGTGTGGAGTGTGTGGTGTGTGGATGGTGTGTGTGTGTAATTAATTTGATAAAGTTATTCTACTCAGTACTCTTAAAACATTCACCAACGCTGACGTTAATTTATAAATACGTATCATTAATAACACATTTACTGGGCGGACAGATACACATGTGAAACTTATAACAGAAACTATTATCTAATTTGTATCTATCAGTGCTGACAAACTTTGGAAGAATGTACGATAGTATCTCAAAATAAGGATAACATTTTACAGCTGGAGATCACACAATAACTTTTGCCAGGTTCGGTGCAGAATCGTTTGGCCGCTAATCTATGACGGTATTCGTGCCTTGTGGTTTGATCATTTTTAATCTACCTCAATTAAGTGATCTTTTTCTACTATTCTCATTTGTTGTGCTTAATTTGCTTTTGTAGGAATATCGTTTCAAGTATTCGGGCAATGTATGTTATGGCATTAAGTCGTATTGGATACGATTATTAATTTATAATGTTTTAGTATTATGATTCTTATGCTAATTTGGAATATGAAAAATGCATACCTTCATCATAAGTAACAAAGTATTTAAAACGATGAGAGCCATGATAAAATACTCGAATGGTGTAGAGACGACTACTCTCCACACTTTGTACTTAAAACTCCCCCTTTTACTTGGCATATACCTCTCTAAAGGTCGTGCTTCTATTGTGAAGTCTATACATGATTTCTGAAAGCACAACAACCAACATTTTTAAAATAACGAAATTGTTTTTTTTTCAGGACTTTTTTATGTGTGTAGAGTAGTAAGCGGGCGTACGGGCCACTTAATTTTAAGTGGTCCCCACAGCCCATAGACACCTACATCTAACCTCAAACCGGGCTGAAGCCCTAAGATCCTGTTACTACTCTTGGGGACTAAGATGGTCACTGTAAGTGTATCAACCACACCTCTTCAATAGACACACAAGAATTATTTCACTGCGGATTGTGAGGGCGGCGGCGGTACCTACCCGGATGAGTTAGTTTTGCCACCTATCCAAATTGTTAATTGGTTTGGTTCTTCGTACCTGATTCTTGTCAATTTCACCATCCTGTAACTCCGCTTCACCCTGCTCTTGAAATGTAATAATAATCAGAGCTACGAAAATGTTAACGAAGAAGAACGGAAACACCACAAAGTAAACTATATAAAATATGGACATTTCTATTCGAAAATTTTGTATGGGTCCCCTGTTTTCATACGTTGCGGCCATCGAGTTCTGTAGTACTCTGGAAAGAAAATATATATCCAAATTAGTTATTTCAAATTACAATAATTGATAATGATAAAAAGGGAAAAAAGATAATTGGGGTTTAAATAAACACAAAAGTTTTAGGGTTACTTTACTATGAGATTATTTATTTCAATAATCACTCTATTAAATATCATTAGACCATTATTCAAAGTACATAATTGAAGGCCTCTATGAACTCATTCAATACACAATAATTGAATAAATATTTAGAAAAGCCACCATGACAGTGGCTAAGGAGGAATGTACGTACTAAATTGGGTTAAATTAAACTGTTATATCGCAGTTACTTTGCTTAAATGCTTCAAAGGTTCTAAATTTTTCGATTTACATAATGTAACATGTAAAATTGCATGTAAACATTTGTGTTTGTGTTTAAAGTACGCTTGATGTGTTTAAGTTAATTTGTGTCTGTGACGTCATCACTTACTGTGGCCATCCCTCTCCCGTCTGCACCGCGAACAGCGTCAGCATCGCGGACGCGACGTTGTCGTAGTGGAATGACTGCGTCGTCCAACACCGCTTTGTGATTCGCGGCAGCAAACTGTTCGCCTCGTACAAGAAATACCATCCCCTGGAAACACGATTATATTGATCAATACGCTTATATTAGCTTGATTTGTATGTATGTATGTATGCATGTACATATGAATGTATGTATATATGTAAGGCCAGGAAGTTTAAATTTATTATTTAGATGTCCGCCTAGCCTGAAATCGACCCTCGTATGCACTGCACCACAGCATGATATGGTTACCGCTGTGCCATGTGGGTCGTGGATATATGCATGTATGTACGTATGTATTTATTTATTAGTGTAATAAAATCTTTCAATTCAATTTCCTAGAAGTCCTCACAATTTGAACTTTGCACTCCTACTGAAAACCAATGACAATAAAATAGTGTTATGACTATGACCTGCCGATATTCTCGCCGAGATTACCGAGAGCTCATGTTGAACAAAGACTAAATCTTATGTGCCTGTTGAAACTGTATAGCAATACATAATTTCAAGAAACACACACATCATACAAGAAACATACACAAAACAAAAACATGCTTCTGTTTTGTTTTGTTTTTTTTTTATGATTTTGTTTTCGATATATTTGTGTAAATTGACGTGGATTTTGAAGTATCTTGTAGAACAGCAACCGAAAACTAACTTATAGTTAATACTGATGTACCATTATTTATTTTAATGCGACGAACAGAAATTGTTTATAGTATTCATTTCGCCAGTCATGAATGTTAAGGCCACAGGCCGCAAGGGCAATGCTACATCGATTCAAGTAAACTTCTATAAATATTATGGCTGTCGCGTCACCTAATTGACGGGTGAAACTAATTTTATTAATTGGTTATATGTCGCCGTCGCGTCGCGATCATCTTTACAATCGTCCAAAATTAGGCAGTGTTAAATTTAATAAATAAAGAACGGTTAAATGTGTTAAGGAGACATAGAATCAGTAGCATTTTATTTTCCAAACATGAACGCTTCACGTTCGAAAATAAAATCCCAGAGGAAAACACTGATCAAAACGTCTATAACATTGTGAGAGGGAAAATATTTTATCCACACACAATACCTTTTTGAATAAAAAAATTATAAATGTTAATGTACACTTTAAAGGAATATTATTTCTAATGAAAAAAAAAATGTAATACAAAAATCAAAACTTACTGGCAGTCTTCAAAAGTATTCTTACTGATATCGGTGCAGTGAAAAAATTTACCATTAAAAAGTTGAACTGCAATTACAGCGAATATGAATTGAAACAATATGTACACTATGAGAATGTTAATGACATTTTTCAAAGAGTTCACAACACAGTCAAACACTGCTTTTAACTTTGGAACACGTTTTATAGTCTTTAAAGGTCTGAGCACTCTTAACACTCTTAACGATTTTATTGTGGACAGATTCTGTCCCGCGCTCTTTTTCACACCTCTGTAACAAAATAAGGACAATTAGAAACAAACATAAAATTATATTATATTAAAAACGTACTACTATCCCATTTCTTTTTATTTCACTCAATCTGAATGAGCCACAGACTCGGATAGCCTGCACGTTCGTTTGCTATTCTTGAAACATAAAAAAGTCACATACCCGATCTCGAAACCGAAGCTGACTAGGGCACAAATAACGACAGCCGCGTCCATAATGTTCCACAGGTCGCGGAGGTACGCACCCGGGTGGAACAGTATGCCCAAGTCGACTATCTTCAACAACATTTCCACAGTGAACACGCCCGTGAAAGCGTAATCGAAGTAGTTTAGGACTTTGTTCCTGCAAACAGTATGGACGTAAGTCTACTAGAGTAGTTAATGATAGATGTATATAGAGTTCTCCTTGAAGAAATGGAAGGCAAAGTTAATCAGAAAAATGTATAGAAAAATATAAAAAACGACAACACAATTCATATTAATGAGTAACAATTTAAGATGAAGAAATGTATATTTTAAATTACTATAAAACGAAGATATTACCTGTAATTATTTTCATCTACGGGATCTTCAGCCGCTAAAGCCACAGAACTCATACATATAACTACCATAATAAAAAAATCAAAATATTTTAGATTAACAACCCAGTGTGCACCTCGCCTTATTCTGTAAAAGAAAAAACTCACAGTACTATTCAATAGTTGTAACTATAGGTTTCGATAGTTATAAAGTCCAATTAGATAATATATTTAATATATATATTAAGGATTATTATGTCTATGTATCAAACTGTGACAAGACAAAAATATTTTCTTTTAACGTTACTCCCTGCAATAAAAACAACTTATTCAATAATATTTTTTTAATTGAAACAAATGACTTTTTATTTATAAAGACATTAAGTGGACACGGATTATCGTATTTATTAATTGTCATGTATGGGTTTAGGTTTCTCTTTTGATCTTGATTTTGTATGATGTCTGGACACGGCCCAAAATTTAATGCTTGTCTTGAAGATGCATTTTCGTTCTAATCTTTAAGTGTTACTAATTCGAAAACACAGATTATATTTCAGATATTATTTTCATTAAATCTACTTACGGATTAGTAGGTGACAAAATAAACATGGACGAGTATGGCAGCATTGGTTTTGGTCCATCTGTTATCTCCTCCTCATCTTCTTTTTTGGCCTCTTCTTTCTTTTTATTCTGAAAAGCAAAACAACATGTTATATCTGCTTTTAGTATCAGTCTGTGTTATTATATTTGATGTTATCTATACAATGTTATGTTGTACAATAGAAAGTGTAAAAAGCTGTATAGATAACGAGTATTAATGCAATAAACATTCACCAAGTGAACTTATTACCGCTTTAAGCACCAATTTACCAAAGAAAATAATCAATTTCATCTTATAAAACTAAATTTTGTAAAAACAAACGCTAATTTGCTAAAAGACAATGAGCATATAAACTTTAATCTATTATAACAAAAAGGTAACATATGCGATGAGGATAATAAACTATTATGTTTGTAGTCAGTAGGTAAAATTAACTTCAACTTGTTAGTACAAAATCTTGCTATGACCGTACACGATTTCACAGCAAAGAAATATTTTTGTTAGCTGATGAAATTGTATTTTGAGTGAGATAAATAGCATTGTGTTGGTTGAAACATAAATCTGTATAGTACGACTCGTTCAGTTTATAACCTCATTGGAAAATTTTTGAACATGCAACAATTCTATTTTGACATTAAATTTAGAATATCTGTCAAAACCTAATAAACGATAAAATAATAATTATACGCACGAGTAAATTTTATATAAAGAATAACAATAACGTATTTACCAATATTCTAGCAAAACATTGATGCATCTATGTATTATAAATTTTGATTTCGTATTAATTTACGCCTATCAACATTCGGCCCACAGAAGCAACACTCATCCTTATTCGGTCTTTGCTTAAAATATCGTTATAAGGAATTGCCAGTTAACATAATATTGAAATGCCAGATCAACAGTTTGCAATAAATTAATAGTAGATAGATACCTCAACTGAGATATATAAGTGGATTACTTGAACGAATAAGACCAAGACTTGCGCGTTGGAATAACGCGGTATAATGCATGTTTTTATCTTATTACAAGGTTTATTTGACATTAATTCGTATTGATAAGTAATATTTACAGGTTTCCAGTAAACAATATTTTAAGCTGCTAAAACCAATGCGCACGACAAGCACAGCTTAGTACGACCACTGAGCTTCCTTTACCTTCCTACTTGCTTGCGAAGTACATATGTCTATTTGAGGTAGACTCCCATCCAGCGCATGCAATGCACCCATCTCTTTCTGCAATTCCTAATCAGCCGAAACAGAGGTTGTCGTGTCAATTGAAATTTCGATATTTAATTATCTCATCATCCATACCAACCGTAGTTACTAGGTATTTGTACAGTTTGTAGTGTTAGTTTTGACTGACTGAATTTTAACTATTTCATCGAACAAACAGTTGCCAATGTGTAACAATCAACTTACCTGTTGCTGTTTTTCCTTATCTTCCTCTTCTTGTTCCTCTTCAGCTGCAGTTAACTCCTGGAATGACATAACAGCAACATTTACACGAGAAGCGGAATAATTTACAAGGGAGCACCGACATTAACACACAACATAATTATATCGTTCACAAATTTGTTATTATTGTATTTCGCCTTAGTCGATCATTCAAATTACATATTAATTTGCGATATTAAAAAAAATCATTTCATACTCGGTGATATATGAAAAAATATAAGCTTTAAGATCGACTAACGCAAAATTCATTTGAAACGTCCATAAATCACACACCTGAGCATTCGCCAAGTTGTCGACGGCGATGGCAAGAAACACGTTCAGAAGCGTGTAGTTTCCAAACAGCACCAGAATAACGAAGTATAGCGAATAGATCATCCCTTTCTGTATCCCACCTTGAGATTGTATACCGTAATACATGACTTCATTCCAGTCCTCGCCTGTTAAGATCTAGAATGCAAAATTATTTTTGGTGAGAGAAAGAATTGAAATCAAAGTAATAATAATACCATCAGCTCTAATGTCACCATGAATTGTATTTCAGGTTCCCAAGCAATACTTTCCTATTGAATCTCAAGATACCTTTCTGTTCTCAATGCGTTCTTAACAGCGTTTTACATACAATATATGGCTTTAATGGTACAGCAAAACATAAATGAATTCACAACATTGAGAGTTCTTCATCTTATTTACAATGACATATGATGTTCACCAACGTTTACAGAACAGTGTGGGTAGGCTACGGTTTAAACCTTCTTATATGAAGATCCGGGTCAAGCAGTAGAATCGTAATGGGTTAATTATGATGAAGATGTAGTCAAAGAAGATCGGCTTCTTTAAGCTGATCTTATAAATTAATCTTTATTCACAAATAAGGTTTTATAAATACGAGAAACAGCTGTCACAAACCACATACCTGGAAGACAGTGAGCAGCGCAATGGGAAAGGTATTGAAGTTAGTCGGTGGCGTGCCTTCTTCGAAGTTAAACTGTCCCCCGAATAATTGCATACCGAGTAGAGCGAATATAAGAATGAACAAGAATAGAAGAAAGAGCAATGAGATAATAGATCTCATTGAATTTAGGAGAGATATCACAAGATTCCTTAGCGATGCCCAGTATTTTGTAACCTGAAAATTAATAATCAAGTATATATAACGTTTAAATTCCATGATCTGGTAGCTAATGTAAGTCTTTCATGTAAAGAATAAGTAAGCACTCAATGGATACAGTATTGAGTTATAATGACTACGTTACTTTATCATGATAAACCGATATTAATTTTACGATAAATATTCTTACCTTAAATATCCTTAACAATCTCAAAGCTCTGAGAACTGAGAGACCAAAAGAGCCACCCTTGACTTCCGACCAGACTACTTCGAAGATGGAGGCGGATATGACAACACAATCAAACCGATTGAACGAGGACTCAAAATATATACGCGGTCCTAATGCATACATTTTTACCCACATCTCCATCATAAACAACCCCAAGAACACAAATTCGGCATAGTCTGAAACAAAAATTGTAAGTTGACTCAAGAATACAATTAATTACTTTAGGTTCAGTCTTGTCTAATTAAACATTACACTATTAAAGAATATACATAATTAAAATCGATACGACATAAGAACCAAAACTTACATAAAAAAGAGGTAAGCCAGTTCGGTTGCCCATAATGTTCGACAGCGACGCATATTGTGTTGAAGAGCACCAAAACTATGACGAACCAGTAAAACCACTGAGTTTTCACCGTGTGGCGGATCCAAAAGCGAAACCTCTTCTCCGCGCGCCAGAAGTCAGCGCACTTGCCGGCCGAGCGAGATTTGCTTTTCAGAAAACCTGTACAAACACAAAATTCTTAATAAAATTGCAGCTTACTCTAAATATATTGACGATAACAATCAAGTTACGAACAACAAAATTACCATTAATTTTAGCTATAGGACAACTACAACATTCGACTAACACAATGTAGCAAATTTTGTACGGAGTAAAATTTCACACTTCAGCAAAGCTTCCCCACTTCAGTGACGTCAGAATGTAAATTATTATCAACTCTCAGTACGTCTAACAAATTGGCCATGCATTGCAGACGGTATCGAAATACCATCAGGGTCGCAACTTGAGACCGATTTTACATAAATCTTAGATAGCTCGCCCCAGGGACAACTACCATGTTATTTATTAAAATTACATTGAAATGTTACGTTTTAAGGTAACTTTATGCTCTTAAATCAAAGTTTCCACTATACAAGCTTAAGAGGATATGGATGGCGGGTATGAAAAATAGGGATAGCGTAAATTAAAATAGTTGTTTCTATGTAATTAAAAAAAAAAAATGTGTCTACAAAATGATGGTTGTTATTTGAGGGATCAGGGGGATCTATTCCTAAATCTATGACTAGACTATTCCGACTACATAGAAGATGAAAAGGTATATTCTACCAGCATCACGCTTGATCCCATACCTTGCTTTTTCTTTGGAACTGTAAACAACCAACAAATAAATACAGTACGAGTACGAAATGAAGATGAATGATTACAGTATAAAGATATAAAAGATATGTATAGTACTTATGTCATGCAACATTCATAGATACATCCTGTATTATATTAACTAAATGAATAATGACTACATGTTTTTAATTATAAGAACGTTAGTAGAATTAGGTATAAATCTATCTATACGATAAGATGATAATATTATTTAAGACTAAGCATCGTAAGCTAAAACGTTATTAAAAGAGCCAATCAATAGAAATGGTTCAGAAATTTAGACGATCTAAAGTAACTAAAACTATTCTCAAGGAGCCTATTAAAACAAGGTTATCAGGGTATAATCGAATCATAGAAGCAGTTATTATTTCTGTAATTTGTAAATAAGACTCACTGCACAACACTCATACAACAACATCCAAATGGCAAAAAGAGGATTATCTACTGACCGTCATCGCCACAATCTTCGTCTTGTTCTTCCTCCTCTGTATCAGTGCTTTTACTCTTCCCTAAGTTTTTTAATTTCTTTTTTGCTGCTGCTCTTCTTCGAGCTAGAATTTGAGAATGTTATTAGTGCCGTAAATTTTTAAAACCGTTTTCATTACGCTTTGAATATTTCTGCATGCTTTATCGAAATTCTTACCTTCCATTATGTGCATTTTTTCTTCTTCTGTAGTTCTTTCTTCGTGTAAAATGACTTCCTCTGCAAAATTTGGAACATAAGTAATACTCAATGAAATATGATATAGGTTTTAAAAGTAATCCTTTATAATAGCTTACCTGCTTTACAAATCCACTCAACGTAACCATTGAGTTCTTTTTCTAATTGTTGCTGTCTTCTTAACTTAAGAAATTCTTGTCTATTTTCTACTTTCTCTCTTTCTTTAGCGAATTCACTGTAAAATAGCAACTCATAGCCTTAATACTAATGTGGCGAATAACTAGCGAAATATATGTTTTATCTATAACACAGAAGATAATACAGATCAATAATGAAATTTACATAGAGATTATTGTGAAATTATTGTGAAGATCTTGTTATTTAAAATATTTTTAATTATTAGGTTAAGTAATTTTTCGATAGATAATACACACTATGGCTCCAACCCTTCTATGTCCCTCTACTGGACACGGGTCTCTCCCCACATAACTGGGGAAGGCCTAGTGCATACTCCACCACGCTTCCCCAATGCCAATAGGAGGGGTATACACACCATAATAAACTAAATATAAATGTAGATCGATGTGAAAATATAATGAAACAAACAAAACAAATAATGGTTATAGTTCAGTAGACCTACTATGAATACAAATTACCATTGAATAATTAGCAAATTACTGCTTCGTGTTTTTATAAATAGCATTTAACCAGTTATGTTGAATAATGTAAACAGTACTAGGCTTCGTGCAAGTTACAAAGGGCTAACGAAGGGACTGCTGAGTTAGCGTACACTTTCCACTAGCCAGGTCTAATATAGCTTTAAAGCCAGACCTGCTTCAGTTATCCAATTAATGTATCCGCCGTAGTCCTCATTAAACATTTTCCGAGCCCTTTCCTTTTGATACTGAGCTCTTCGCTCGACACGTCCTCTTTCATTAGAAAACTCTCTGCGTATTTTTATTTTTCATAAAAAAAAACAAGTGAATACATAAAGAAGAAGTGAATATAAAAAGAAGATAACCAAGTATACATGGTGATATAAAATACGTAAATAACTGTACCAACTTACCCGCTAAGAACACCGAGAACTAAGTTGAGCATAAAAAATGAACCCAATACTATTAGAGGCACAAAGTAAATCCAATTGAACGTACTACCTAACGCGTCATTCGTCTGAAAAAAGAAAACTAAATTTATATACATGTGCTAAAACTTTATAACAAGAAACTAATGTTAAGTTTGTTTTATGTTTGTAGAGTAGTAAACTAGCGTGCGGGCCACCTGATGTTAAGTGGTCACTGCAGCCCATTGACATCCACATCTATCCTCAAACAAAGCTAAAGTTATCTGAGACTATCTCAGGCCGTACGTAGATGCGTCACTACTCCTGAGGACTAAGATGGTCGCCTCGCTGTAAGAGTGTCCGGCAATCGAACCTCTCCAACCGAAACACAAAAACTGCTTCACGGCGGATTATGAGGATAGCGGTGGTACTTTCCCGGATGAACTACAGTTCTACCATCTTCAAAATACTTTTACAAAATACTTTCAAAATACGTTTAACATAGTTCTAATATAATAATATAGGGCGCATAATTTTATTGTCGCCGATAATTATTATAGCTATAATTTATACAATATCTATTATAGCTGAAAGTATACAAACCTTCGTCGAATTTAGATCTTATAGATGTTCTTATACTTGTATTGACTTACGTGTATTTTTGCTGTTAATTTTCAAACTACCTGCGAATTCCTGGTTTTATCGTAATGAAACATTAATTACAATACAGTAAATGAATATGGGAAAGTCAAATCTCACCCAATAGAGGATGGCGGTCCAGCCCTCCATTGTGATGCACTGGAAGACGGTGAGCATAGCGAAGCCGATGTTGTCGAACGACGTAATACCCTTGTTCGGCCCCTCCCACTTTTCCAGACACGTGCTCTTGTCGTACTCACACACGTACGCACCGTACGGCGCGAGCGTCTCATTGTCCGCATTGCAAGGTGTCGGATTATCGCCATCATTCACTATTTCATCTGAAACATGCCTCAGTTTTACGAATATTGAAAATTTATTGTATATGTTAGAATTAAGTTTGGAGGATACAACAATTGAACATTTATTGATGAAATTGTTATCTATTTATGAAACTGTCAGAAATAAGTTTGGAGGACCGTATTTCTGTAAATAATGAATACTTTATACATATTTATTATTATATTCTTGCATACATATATTGCAAGTGTCGTTATATATTAGATATTAGAAATAATATGAATGATACAGGCATAATCAAGGAATTTAGAGCGACATTTTTTGTTATTAATTGACATTTCCCTAAAAAAATATGTGAAAGCTAATAGTTAACCTTTAAATTACCTTCAACAAATTTCCTATAATTATTACCCCAAACCGTGATGACAAAGGTGAGCCGATATTTGAAAATGAAGTAATGTTATGCAAACAAAGTGTTTCGCATTTGAATCCAACTTTGACTGCAATTATTGCAAGAACGGAAACTGGGGCAACACTTTTATTTATGTCAAGCGGCGCGAACTCATATTTGCGGAACAAAGTCCATAAGTTCGATAGAATTTCTTTGCATAACTTGTTTGGAATGCAGTAAACTTTGCGTTGTTGTTATTTATTACTGGAACCTTTTCTCGGTTTGCGCTATCCCTTGCAGGGGTTTCTGCTACTTCGACAAATTTATCAAAACAAATATTGCAATATTATTGTACTTCAATCATTATAAGGTTTAAGTTCCTTAAATATTCGGATTTAAATTTGATATAGCTTTGTATATATATATAATATTATAGGGTCTATATCATTATTCACCGTCATAACAAATTAGAGGATCACCTGACTGAAAGTAATACTTGCGTGTTTTGAAATAAATGTAAAGAAAATAAATATTATAAAACGAAAGTAAAGTTATTTGATTATTTAAATCATACTTACTAATATCTTCTAAGCTATAACAAGTCTTATGTAAAGCCCCAGAATAAAACTCGAGGCCTATAATGGCGAATATGACGATCGCGAAAAGCACCAAGAGACCGATCTGTAGCAACGGGGCCATCGCCTTGATGATAGACTTCAGAACCACTTGCAGACCTGCACACGAGAATTGTTATAATACAAGAAAGGCACAATTTGTATTAGTAAGTGAAACTTGTGTGAACCGATGAAGTTTTGAGTCCTATTGGTGATTATGATCTTTCTGATATTAGATAACAGAGTATGAGGAAGATGTATGGCGAACTTGTTGATAAATTTTATAGGCGGCATGGTAAGAATAAATATATTAAAATTATTAAACACGATCAACGGCAAACCAATTGAACGGTATTTTTTACTTGCGTTAGCAACGATCATACTTGCTGATTTTAAGTCTTGATAAATTCAATTTGGCTACTAAATAGATACATATTTAAAAGCAAAACACCAAAAAGATTTATAACATTTGATATATATCTTTAGTGACATATGTGAATTTAAAATATACCATCGATCCCTAAAACATAAATCAACAAGTTCCACCCATCCTAACTACCCACTCAGATACAGTGGGTACAAAAGATAAGTATTCAACGAATTTTGATATTCAATTGGTGATAGTGTAAAACTGTATGATATTATGTTGTTAGGAAAGTAAGAAGGCATAGTAATTACATTTCAAGATAAAAACAAAGTTACAAAATCTATGATCAATTATCGACAAAACATTAAGATGAAAGAATCAAAATTAACGTGCACAAGAACACAGGTAGGTATATGGGGGGACACTGTTGCGTAAATTCCATTTGAATTAATGGGTAAATTGATATAATTTATAAAAAGATGGCATTAAACGTAGGCTTTATAAATTATTATTGAAAAATTGTAATGAATGAAAATGATTTTATTTTTTGTTGTAACGTGCATAACGAGCCTTAAATACATGTAAATGATAACAATAAAGCGCTCGATTGAAATGTGTTTGAGATTGTGTGCGCGCGGCCATATTGGAAACAAATTAAGAATACTTACATAATTGTTTTGCTATGAAAATGTGTTTTATTTTTAATTTTTTTCTTTGTTTTCAATTTCCAATTGGTAATATGGCATCATTAAAAACTATTTATTGTTGCCCAAGACAAATCAATATATTTTAATATTTATATAAGTCATGAAAATGTTATCAAAATGAGTTTGTATTATACATATTTTCGATGTTATTATGTCCAATAAATATAAATCGTTAGTTCTGATCATCATAACCCTTATAATTATAAAATATTATGTTTCAACATTTTATATACATATTTTTTTAATTTTAAAATAATCCTCCAAATAAATTTCCCGCCAAAACATTCATAGTCTATGAATGACCGTAGATATACAAAAGTCCATAATCTTTTAGTCTGTTAATATTTTTATTAATTCTTCCTATATTTATAATGATTAAATTCAAAAAAAACAATATTAAATTATTAAATTTGTCATAAAAATACAAAATAGGTATATAGCAATTAACATTAGTAATTTTCATCCATAAACAAAATTTGCTATAGAGTAAATATTAATATACACAATAATACCATATTGAAATTTAAAATATTTGCTGTCAAAATTTATATTAAATTCGTTCTAAAGAAAGAAATATTTTTCTTCGGCTTATGTGGGCTTGGTAATTTCATTCATGTCAATACAATTTTATAACATAAGAAACATTGAATTATCTTTTTACATGGAATGTATGCAACAGCCAGTGCTAATGGAATCTACGGTGCTAATCTAGGAATGTTCTAGAACTCACTAGGAACGCCCGATACTAATTTAAGGGGCCTCAGCACCCTAATGGCACGCAAGGTCCTGAAGTCGACGTCGGGCGCGACCGGCAGCTGCGTGATGATACTGCCAAACACATATCACTCGATACTATAGCTTGAACTAGCAACTAGCTTAGTATAAACTTACTACTAGGAATGTGCTTATAGCTGCAAATTTACCAATAATACGTTTTATTTTCAATACGAGCGTTACGTAATTATTTTCATGTTACAACGTTTAATCTGTTTGTTAGACATTTAAGATTTAAGCACAATCCCATATCTCTCATACAAAATAATCCACTAGCTTAAGTCTACTATCTAATTATGTATCATTTAAATATCTAATTAGTTACATCGTTATCAATTAACTAATCACACGTTAACTTTTACGAACTTTAATCTAAATGCGTCAGTTTATTCACACCTAAATAATCATATTTATCTAAACTCTTACTTATTAGCTTTTATATAAAAAAACACCTACACAAAACACAATATAGCAAGTGTTAAACTATTGTGCAACACGTAATTAACTGAAATCCAAATTACATTTAACATTTTCCATAGTAATAATAATAATAATCACAAAATATTCAAAATCACGCATCACTAATATGTAAGTACGAGATCTCTCATAAGTATGACAAGTAACTCTACGTTCTGTCTCTAAAGATGTAAAAATTCTATTTTCAAAACTAGCCATATTTATTATCTACGTCAAAAAGTTCGATCGAAAATAGGTATCTAGCGAGAATGTTCTATACAATATAACATAAGGTAGTTATTATGTGAACTTTTCGCCAATTACTGTGAATTACTTGGTATCCGCGAGACGAGCTTGAGCGGTCGGAGCACTCTGAACGAGCGCAGCATCCGCAGGTCAACGTCCACGTTGTATTCGGCGAAAATCGTCATCGACCTAGTTTTTAGTTATCGAATATTTCAGTATTGTATACCTTGCCTAATACATTTCACATTGCCTAAACTTCGAAGTAGGACGGAACTTTTTGGTCAATTAATTTGTACATTTTAGACACAAAAAGATCCAATTTTGATGCAATTTTTCATTAAATCAGAATAGGAATTGTCTAAAAAGCTGATGATTTCTGTATGATTAATAATACGTGAAACAATACTCACCCAGTTACTACAACGAAAAAATCCATGATGTTCCAAACGTTTCTAAGATACGACCCTCTGTGTAAAACAAAACCTAAAGCTAAAATTTTTAACGAGGCTTCTACACAAAATATTCCTAAAAAGTACGCCTCGGTCTTTTCCTGTAACAAACAAATAATGACGATGTTAATATAATGGCCCATAAGGAGCATTAATGCAGACATTAAATGCACTTAAATATATTTATAAATGAGATGAATTTTATTAATTTGCTACAAAGTAATGAATGTATCTCTTAGTTCCAAAAATATTTAACATCAAATACTGTTATGACGAGTTCAAGTTATACGTCAATCAGAACTCATATAATCATTTATATCTCTAATAGAACTCAATATTAAATCATAGAATTTCTCAGAGCATCGCTGTAAGTAGACATTCTTAGACCGTTTGCTTTAAAGTGTAAATCCCCGTTGTTGATTGGACCGGAACGTCCACTGTGACGGAAAATTACGTAGAGCTGAGAAATTCCGGGAGCGCTGCGTGTAAGGAGCTTATATTTTAAAAATCTATACGGGAGCCGAGTCTCAAGAGGTATTTGTCAAAGGAAAAGGCTTTGAAATGATTTTATGATTTCATAAGCCACGAGCTTTAGCCCGAGGCTAGCGTTAGTGTAAGTAAAACGGAAAATGTATCACATTCTTTAGTTTTCTAATATCATAATAAGAGGTTAATTTTTAATGATATTGAATTATATTGATGATATTGTTTTGACAAAAAGAAAGCTCTTATTCACAAAAAATTAAGTTGTTCTTTGTTTAATTAATTAATTTAAGGTTCATTTTTAATGATATTGAATTATATTGATGATATTGTTTTAATCAAAAGAAAACTCTTATTTACAAAATTTTAAGTTGTTCTTTGTTTAATTAATTAAAGGTTCATTTTTAATGATATTGAAGTATATTGATGATATTGTTTTAACCTAAAGAAACCTATTACTAACAAGATTTTAAGTTTTAAGTTGTTGTTGGAAAAGCTTTTAATTCTTAATTCCTTATTGTAAATATTGTCAAAATAAAATAATAATATATACTAAGAGCAATAATTGTTTTCAATTATATTACATAACATTAATTATGGACTATAATACGAAATGAAATTTAAAGAATATTGTATGAAATTGAAGTATAACTTAAGGTCTTCGCGTGCCTCTATTCGGTTTAATTTGCAAGTTAAGTAAATAACCATTCTACAACCATAGCACAACACTAGGATTCTTTGTACCGTGGGTGCCATGGACAGATACAAAAACGAGGATATAAGCACCCAGACCCAGAACAGAAATCTAAATTCATCATTTAGATGTCTGTTTCACCGGTAATAGAACTCGGAATCCTTTTCGTGTCAGACAGGTATGGTGAACGATGCACCATACTGATTTTATAGCTCTGTAAATGATAGGCGTCTATGTTATATAAGTAATTAGATTTGACATATTACTTTTATGCCTTACAAGTGTGAGAAGTCAATATATCCGTTTCATTATTTTTTGTTCTGATTAAAATATTAAAC
>DWKL01000063.1:0-27349 GCA_018249415.1 Phareas burnsi | reverse complement strand
CAGTGGTCACTCACTCACACATGGACACCCACATGTAACTTCAAACAAAACTGAAGCTATTTGAGACCGTACGTAGATGCTTCACTACTCCTGAGGACTAAGCTGGTAGCCTCGTCGTAAGTGTGACCGACACCCGCACCACTCATACTGAAACACAAGACTATATTCCTTAAGAAGTAGTTCGATCACCAATTTTTTATGTCGTAAATTAATATAATTTTATTACCGTCTTCCAGGTTGCGATGCAATGTAAGGAGAATATATTTGCAATACACACGCTAAAGGATTTCCAGTACATGGAGGAAGGGAAGGATCAAGGTGAGTAACTTGGATTATCTCCTCTTATTGGCTTCGCTTCTATCCCTCCATTTGAATGATAGAAGTTGTTCCAGTTCGACTGCCGACGTGACACGACTATCGCGTCAGTTTCTGCCTTACAACAGCAGTAAAGCTGCTGGTCTGATTCGATAAGATGTATTACGGTTGTGGACTCACTCGTGTGAGACGCTTCAACTTAGACTTTGAACGAACGGACACCACTAGACAAAGAGTCGGCAATCATCTAGATTTACCATTCAGACATTTTGTTGCATAACTTTTTAATTGTTTACGCAATATTTTTTAATACATTTTTTGTCAAAAGGACACTTGCTATGGTGAGCGATCTGAGGAGCTATTTGTCTTGATGCTTACCATTCCACCGAAGGATGAGGTTCCATCCATATCAACTGGGCTCGTGGCGGCCCTTCATGATTCGGTTTGCTTCGTCTTTTTACCGCGTACTCGCAAGATTTGAAATGAACTTCATCGTGTGATGTTCCCCGAACGCCATGACATAGGGCTTCAGAACAAAGTACAAAAAGAGCTCTACTTCGAAGCTGGCTATGCATTGGCAACTCTTATATTGCAAATGTCCATAGGCGACGGTAACCATTCTCCATCATTATCGATAGGTTTAGTTACAAAAAACATGGCCCGTAAGTTCGTTTGCTATTATTTTAATACAAAAAAAAAATGTTACGATTATTGTAGCACTTGCCCAGTGTTATCATTACAATAGCGTGGTGAAAATTAGCCCAAGGTGACATTAAGCGAAATCTACTGGCGCACCATGCATTACCATAACGGCGTAGGTGTCTATATATGTATATGTTAATTATGACACACATCCTCACGGCGATTGTCGGTAAGTGGGTACAATTAAGTCAATCTTGATTGTATTCCTAACTGTATTAATATATAATCAAGCACCGCACTGGGATAGGTAATAGCTATCGGATTTGGTGTTGAGGCAACATGGATAACACGGCATGAGTGAGGATTATTATACTTTTTGGTATAACAGTCTTTCAAAAAGCGCTAACCCTTCTCATGGTCACAGGAGAGTCGAACTCAGCGGTGGACCAGTAATGAGTCGATGATGATCATTTGCAGGTCTGAACGTGCGAGAGAAAGCGAAACAACTGGTGAACCTGCTGAAAGACGAGGAGAGGCTGAAGAACGAGCGGGCGCGCGCGCTGAAGGCGAAGCAGCGGTTCGCGCAAAGCGCCAGCGCGTTCGGCAGCGACGGCGCGCTCGACACGCCCTCCAGCCCCACCTTCCCTGCGGTGAGTGCACGGAGTGACTAATGCCAATGGGGATTTGGAGTCCGCTCCTTCCGCGAATTTCTCAGACGGTCATCATATCGGTATGACGCGCAAAAGGTTCCGGGTTCCGGGTTGGAAATGCTCATAAATATTGACGACCCGCGTGGCGCGGCGGTTACAATACCAACCTTACGTGCAGAGGATTCGATACCTGGCCGAGTAGACATCTAAATGATAAGTTTATATTTCTGGGTCGGGGTGTTTGTTACTCGTCTTTATATGTATTCATGGCACTCACGATACAGGGAATTCTTGTGTGGGGCTTTGAGTGTAGAAAACGTTTGTTTGTTTTCTTTGCCTTACCATGCCCTTAAAACTAAAACATAGTAACTTTATACTACTCCTATAAGTCAAAAATAAATGTGACAGCGTTTTTGCTGAGTTTGAGTCGTACTTCCTATCATTCTTTTTAATTTACTTCAATATCATTGGAATGATAGTGGAAGCCGCACAGCGCCGCACCTTATGCAGGTCATAACCAATCTACAATATTAAGCAACGTCGGGCGCCGCTGAGAGTTGGGTGTGTGTGTATGCGCGCTTCTGTGCTATCGGAGGACACGTTCAACTGTCGATTCCGGTTGTTATTATGAATAGTTGCCATTAAAACTTGTCCGAGGCTTGATTTACGGATGATTTGAAATCATTCGTCACGGATTGGCCACTAACTCGTATCCACTGCACCGATTCGCTGCTTCCCTAGGTTGGGTGGAGACCTCTGTCCAGCAGGGGGACATAAAAAAAAACGGTTGCTGCCATTTTGGACTATGGAATCGTGTACTAGAATTTTTCGGTTTTTTTTATATTTGTCGAGTAGCAAACGAGCGTGTACGTCACCAGATGTTAAATGATCACTGCAACCCATGGACACCTACGCCTAACCTCGAACAAAACTGAAGTTCTATCTGAGATCGTACGTAGATGCGTTACTGCGTCTGAGGACTAAGATAGTCGCCTCGCTATAAGTGTGCCGGCAACCGCACCACCAAAACTGCTTTACGGCGATGGTACTTCCCCGGTTGATTCTACCATCTATAAAATCGTACTGGATTTAGGATAATTATAAAACGCTATGGCCTTAATATGTATTATATTTTTATTATATGAAATAAATCTTTCTTTCCACTTTTAATTCCAGTTTCCAACTTTTACTAAAAAACTAAACTCAAACGCTACCTTACATGATTACAGCTAAGCAATGATCCCCCAGAATGGGGCGGGCGGGAGGCGGAGCTCGCGAGGCCGCTCACCGCCGGCGAGGAGGAGCTGCAGCTGCAGCTCGCGCTGGCCATGTCGCGGGAGGAGGCCGAGAGGGAAGAGCGGCGCAGGCGGTCAGACGACGTCAGGCTACAACTTGCCATCAGCCAATCGCAGAACGATTTCCAGTGAGCGTCACCTTTATAGTCAAATTAGCGACTAGAATGGCAACCCGATAGAAATAATTAAGTGTTGCCTGGATATTTGCGACGCCGAGAGGGGTCACCAATGCATCACTCAACTTAGAAGGGTATTATTGCACATATTTATGAAAGACTCTATGTCTATAACGTGGGATTCTTCAAGAAAAGTGCAATACGATTCTTTATTCCGGGAGTACCTCACTAGCAAAAAGACGCATATTCCTAATTTTCAAATCCATCATCACCATCAAACCATTAATGGCCCGCTGCTGAGCGTTGGTCTCCTCTCAAAATGAGAAGGGTTAAGTCACAGGCCATTAGTACACCATGCCGGCTGAGTACCGATTAGTGGACTTCACATACCTGCGAGATTTACAAAGAACTCTCAATGTGTAGGTTTCCTTACGATGTTGTCCTTCACGGTTTTACTTCCAATTACAGCTAAAATCAATCAGAAACGTTACTTACAGTAAGTTTACCCTCTCACAAGGCTGTATTGTTTCCTGTCCAAATCCTGTTTTACGCGTTTTTTTTATTAATTTCTAATCCATTTATCCTTCTTAATCCATTATCCATGTCCTCTCCTTTTTATCCACAGGTGGGAACAGTATCTAAAATATCAAACCTTGTGGTCTGAAACTGGTGGGTGGCAGTGGATAGAGTCCTTGCCTCGTTGTTGGCTATTTGGGTGTGTGGACTGTCCGAAGTTTATCATTGTTAGTAACTGATGTGTTGAAACAGAGCTTCAAGCCAAAGGACTCTCCAAGGACAAGGTTAAGAAACCTCCTTCAAGGACTGCTTCAGACTGGAAATATTTTTCCTTTCGTCTTGTGTTTAAACTGCTGTTATAAGACAGAAATAGTGGGTAAACACGAGTAGATGCCCTTCACCAAAACCAGGTTAGACGAGACCTTTGATCCAAGACCAAGGATTCCAGGTTAGCCCTGGGATCAAAGGACATAATAACAGTTTTCTTTTTCAGTCACAAATGTATGAATCACCATGAATAATTTTATTATTATTTGCCTAGAATAGATGTAACAAACGAGCAGGCTGTGATGGAGACACACAAGGTGTTGAAAATCAGTCCTTAGAGGTACCGTTAGCGACGTATCTGTGGCCCCGGTGCAAGTTTATCATTAGGTATCCTGATAGTAAACTCACATTGCGGCCACTAATACGTAGCTAATGTTACCTTTAAGGACTAACTTTGAAGGCCTCATGTGTTTCCATAATGACTCCCTTCAAACTAAATATAGCAGTGTTAACACTGCCATTGTAATACAGAAATAGGACCACAGTGGTGTGTGAAGTTGAACCTGTGCCATGTCTGAAGTTGTGCCTGGTGGGTTGATTAATGTGAATGGGTTTCCAGAACGGCGGTCCCCGAGCAAAAGGCGGAGGCCCCGCAGTCGCACCTATTGGACCTGCTGGACGTGGGGCTGGGCGCGCCCGACCCCTGGGGCGTGGCATCTCCCCCACACAACAAACCGGTTAGTCATTACCCCTATTATTATTTACACCGATCACCTAACATAGGCGAAGTAACCAAATTTACTCTTAATAAGTTAACTTTTCATATGAGTATGTAGTAAGTAATCTCTTTAATTGATAGCAGTGATAACTTAGTGGTAAGATTCCCTTCTCACACTAAGTCTCTGGGATTCAAACGGGTTTTGTCCCAGTTATGTACATATTGCTCAGTGCAGGAAAACGTACATGCTTTAAAGTTTTCCTTGGAAGGTAAAATTTCTAAAATCTGCCAATCTAATTTGCCAGCAACGATTCGAACTTACCCTTCACATTCAGAGAGCAAACACGTAGCCACGATGAAATACTAACATTTATGTGTCAGTTGTCAAATGTCATTATATAACATTTATTTGACTGGTGCCAAAAAGGAATTCTTGTATTAAGGTCTTCATATGGTTATGGTTTATCTATAATATTGTTAAAGTCATTTGAAAAACGTCTAATTTTAATAAACGAATTTCGTAATATATATTCTACATATATATATATATGCTACATTAGTTTCTTTTGGAATTTTTTATATACATAATCATTATTTTATTTAGTCTTTCCATCTGGATTTGGATTACGTTACTTCGCACGATCCCATGGTAAGCGGATGTGTCGCAGGTCGCTAGTGTACGCTAGTTTTTGGTGTCCCACTGCTGGGCATGGGCCCGATTTGCTTGCAAATTTTATAAGCTAATACCATAAAAGTATATATGTTATAGTGAATGTAAATATTTAAATGGTTGTATACATGAAATGTTAAATTATGCAGTTATGTATTTTTATGAATTTTTGCCATTTGAGCGCGAACATCTACGCTGTACAATATTAGCTAAAGCAACATGAAATAGTGGTAACCATGTGACAGGAGACGACGTCGGACGCGTGGTCGGCGACCGGCAGCCCCGCGCGCGACCCCTGGGCGCCCGCCGCTGCGCCCCACGCGCCGCCCGACCCCTGGGCGCCACTCGCGCAGGTAACCAACGCCGCACCTAATCATTCATCTTCCAACCTGCTCACAAACGCTCACCATTCGCCCGACTCAAACACTCACCGTCCATCCTACTCCTCACTAACACTTACTCTCCGTCATACTCACAATAAGCTCACCGTCCACCCAACTCACTAACACTGACCATCTGCCCTACTCATTATCGTTCTAGTAAAATCGATTATATAAGAATAGTAAATGCGAGCAAAACATGTGCATTTTATATAAAACCAATTACTACCACCCGGCTAGTCGGTAACACGCCAGCCGGGTCCCGCTTTACTCGGCCCAAAAAATAACAGAAGTGTGAGGGATAACTGTCAGTAATTTTGTGGAAAGTTAAATAGTTTGTATGAAATTTGGTGTTTTTTTTTTAAAAAAGGCTCTCACAAACTATTCCCCTCCTCCCCACTCGCTAAAGTTCATCGAATATACTCACAACTACTCACAATCCGTACACCTAACTCGCAAATGTCCCTCCGTCCTGCTCATTATCGTGCTCCCTTCGTCCTTCTCGTTAACGCTTTCTCTCCCCCATATTCATTGACAAATTACAGGATCGAATTAATGATTCCATAAACGATTTTTTTTCAAAATAGTGATATATACAGAAAGTCTACTTTAAGTGTTTTAAAAATACCATAAATCCATTTTTTAATTCCTTGAGAAGTAATTCGTAATGACAAAAGTATACATCTACTTTATTGTTACAAAATAGAAAAAAAACGAATATATTATTTTTTACTCTTAAAATATGTGTAATAATATTGTATAGCTTGAATTACAGAGTAAATCGCCCGTCTCAGTGATATCCTCCCCTTCGTCGTCGGAGCTGGAGCAGTTCGACGCGCTGTCGCAGCGCGCGCGCCAGAACAACAACCCCGAGCCCGACCCCTTCGACCTTTCTATGTTAGGTGGGTCATCGTCGTCATTATATTACGCTGGATCATATATGACAGCCCGCGTAGCGCAACGGTAACCTTACTGGCCTGACACGCAGAGTTTTCCGGGTTCGATTCCGGGGCTAGCGGTTATATGATGAATTTATATTTCTGATCTGCGTCTGGATGTGTGTGTACTGGTCTTTGTATGTGTCCATGGCACCCACGACACAGAATCACTACTACTGTGGGGCGATGAACGTACAAAGTGTAGTAAACACATTATTGTCATGGTCATTATTCTTCATGACCCTAAAGCTGTTTTTGTGTTTCGGTTTGAGACTTAGCCCTGGAGTAGTGACGTATTTACGTACGATCTAAGAGAGGACCTTAGTGTTATGAGTTTTGATGTGGATATCAGGCTGCAGCGACCACTTCACGTCAGGTGGCCTGATACTTTTACAAGTGGTCAGCTACTCCTTTATCGCACCGTAAGGTATACAATCGTGATACTTTCCTTCACCGATAGTGATAACTGATTCCTACACGTGGCTTGTATGTCAGCAGAGTTGCAAGTATAATAAAGAATAGTAAGCAGACCAGTGCACCGCTGAAATACGACTGCTTAAATTGGTCATTTAACATCAGGTCCACTTAAAGGTAGCTGGGCTATACACCAGCGTCTGCTAATCTTTAAAAAAAATTGCTTTGTTTCTTAAAGGTTTTTTATCTCTTTAGTTAAGTGTTATTAGCACTCATGCCATTTCACGTACCCAGGTGACAACCTGACGCCGAAGCACGCGTCTCCCCTGGTCGGTGGCGCGGGTGCCGTGGGTGGCGCGGTGAAGAAGTCCCCGTCCGCGTTCCTAGGGGAGAACTCGTCGCTAGTGAACCTCGAGCGACTGCTGCAGCCGGCCGCGATCGAAACGCCCGCGCCCAACCCCTTCGCGCCGGAACCACCGCGGCAGTTGTTCGCTCAACCACCACCGGTTAGTTTTTTTTTCCATATCCCTAATGTACTTACATGGATTATACATTATTGTTACAAGGAAGAGACAGGACATATGTATGAATAGATAAGATATATGTCACCATCAAATCAGTAATGTCCCTTTGCAAGGAACGGGTCTTCTCTAAGAATGAGAAGCGTCAGGCCATAATCTACCATGCTGACAAAGTGCAGATTGGTAGACTTCACATACCTTCGAGCACTTTCAGATGTGTAGATTTCCTCACTATGTTTTCTTTCACCGTTAAAGCAAGTGGCAATTAATTTCTTATATGTACATAAGATATATGGGGAAAGATAAATTTATAGACACTTGCTGACTCGATCGTTGTTGAAATCGTTATGATGGGTCTTTTTTCATTTAAATTGGCTCACCTGTTGATCTGTTACTTCCTCAGGCGCGGTTAACGATCAACGAACTAAAACAACAACAAATGGGAATAGCGCCGTCATTAGGAGGGCTGAACTTCCCGGCGGCGGGGATGGCTTCCGCCTCGTCGCCGGCGTTTGGCACTGGCCTTAACCCCGCTCCAGGACTGGGCGCCCCGCTCGCGGCTGGCCTACCCCCGCACGGGGCGGTGGGGCCCGTACTGCCTCAGCACGGAGCTGTAGGAACCGGACTGCCACACGGGACAGGCGTAGCCGGGCTTCCCCCGCAGGGGGCAGCGATTGCGGCGGACCCCTGGGCACCGGTGGCCGCGCGTTCCTCGTCACCGTGGTCGCCACCCCCAACGCGCCACACACCTAACCCGTTCTTATCCTAGCCTCAGGTCTGTATTATTGTTAGAACCAAAAAAAATCATGTAGTGGTTTTGATTTGATTTGATAATAATGAATTATATAAACTGATATCAAATAGAATGGACATTAATAATTTATGCAGAATTTAACTTTTAATAAATAATCTTTAAAGAAAATAATAAACATGGTTTACCGTTCAGTAACCTTTAAACTACGGTTTCCAGTACACATAGAAGCGAGGCGACAATCTTAGCCCCCAGAATAGTAATGTGTCTAAGGACGATCTCAGAGGACTTCACACCTGTTGAGGTCCACTGCGGAATGTCCACGGCCTGCATGGACACTTGTGTACTACTCTTCTATATTATTAAAAATATATAACTTGCTTACTATTTCTTCGCTTACAGGGCATAGTGTAGCCGACGGGCGACACCGCAGCGCCTCGCGGACGGAACCGGGCCAATGGGACCGCCTCAACGAACACCGGAGCATCCATTAAATGCTCGTACACGGTCAGTTCTACAATCGCAACACAAATCATATTACCGAGAAGTTGTTGTCTCTGAAAACTGCAGCCGAATGGCCAATAGTTTTCAAGTGACCAGTGCTATACGTACTTGACATATAAATATTCTGTAAACCTAAACCTAATGCAAAATTATTTACCACATTGTGAAAAATATCCATTTATTAATTTATGCAGCACCAATTTTTTTTAGCAATGTTAATAGATAAAATGTACAGTCCAACTGGTGGGATATTGTCAGTAATATTCCATAACTTGTAACTGTTTCAACTGGCCGATGGCTCCGTGAGCATCTAATGAACGCTTCGAATAGTTATATGATATCTTTATATTGTAATTGGAACAATAACTACGTATTTTTGAAAATTCTGTCTTAAAGCTTTCTTGCCTCCGTGACCGACCTCAGGTGGAACGTAAGTAATCAAACAACGATTTTTAAAAGTAAGCAAATAGACAATGTTATGACTATTTCTGGCATTACACCAGCCAAATACATCCTAGGTATAGCCACGCCCACGGATACCATTGGTCTCCCCGTGTGATGCACATGAACGAGCCAATCTATATGCAATCTGAGTCTATTAGCATCAGTTGAAATTAATTATTACCTCATTTAATTTTAAGAGAACCTATATTTTGGTCCAGAAATCACAGTCCAAGTTGACAGTTGTCAATGTCAAAATTAGAAATTGAATTGACATTAGGCTCTTTCTATTTAGTAATTTGTGGACCAACTGTACGGTCTGATGGTGCCTGCAAATTCCTTATAAAGTTCTCACATATTTGTGAAGACTATCAAACATCACTTGACCAGTATATTGGGCTATGACCTAAAGCCTTCTTAATCCGAAGGAAGACCTATGATGCTATGACATGGGGATCTTGAAAACCAAAAGAGCTCTAGATAGAAAGAAAGGAAAATAGTGTTGCAAATGTTCATAGATGACGGTGATTACATTTCCTGGCCCGTCTGCCTTATAGTCAGGTTAATATATAATATATATATATACCCATCAATAATGGATTGATGATGATGATGAGCGAGATGGCGTGCTATCCTCAGCTTCCAAAGTTCGACGGCTTTTCAATGTCTTTATGAAATATTATTAATAGTCTATTTAATTACTTCGTCTGTCAAATTTTTATTGTATTAATCCACTCGTCAAGCGCCAAATCAAGGGACATATTTTCATCCCAAAGCAAAATTATGGAACACAGCACGGAGTTGCTTAAGTCCTGTCTGGCGTCGGTTACAGAACCGTGGGATGCAGTGACCACTCGACCAGCGGACTGCATGCCAACTTTGTTTTTATTGCTAGAAAAGTGTAGCTACTATTGCATTTCACGTTTTACCGTCTCGAGATAGCTGATTTGTAAATGTTTGATTTAGTTCCGATGGTATTATTAAATATAGCCATATTTGGCTTAAAAATCAACAGAAAAGTTAAAGCTTATTAGTAAAATGAACATACTTTTTGTTCATTATATTTCTAACGTATTATAAAAGGCAACAAGGGAAGTCAATTTTTAAAATTAAACGGTATTATCGTCCCATTGGTCTCTGCATCACTCTTAGCGTTAATTATATAAAAAAAACTTGATTTTGTGAATGGACTTTACAAGTAATTCCTCTTGTATACTTTGTTTTCATTGTAATAAAATAATATATAAAATTACGTAACATTAGTCTCGCTTTGATGTGTGATAATGTCGGATGTATCATATTTACTGTCTACAAGAAAAAACATACACATGTACATATGTTTCATGTATATACGTATGTCTGTATATAGAGTGCGCAATTTAAAAAGAGTTAATATATTGACAACTTCAAAGCAAGGGTGCTAAATCCATTTATTGTCTCATAGCACATGGCCGTATAATTCGTATGAGAATGAGACAGCATTATGTGCAAAGGGATGACAAGAATAAAAAATATTTAGTCCAAGCTTAAACAGACTATACAGCCTGTACGGTTTTGTTAAAATGTATACATTTTTTTATATGTAAATTTAAGACCAGTTATAGCATGGTGTTAGGAAATTCCAAGACCGTTCCAAGGGGTCCAGAGTTCAAACCCCAGGCTCGTATGTCCCCTTTTCGGAGATTTATTATCACTTGCTGTGGTGGTGAAGAAAAACGTCACATAGAAACCTGTATGTCTGTGAGTTCTCTGTAAAGATTTCGAAAGATCTGTTAAATGGTCGCACTTGGTCAGCGTGGTGGACTATGGCCTGACCTTTCTCATATTGGGTGTCAAAAGAATTTTATTTAATAAACCGGTGCTAACTAAGCTACCAAAAAATCTTCCTGCAAAGATGTTTTTTTCTGATATAACATCAGTCAAATAGATCTTATGTAAAGTCATTACTTTAAATATTTAAATATTATCGATCTCAATGTAGGGCGCACCGTCCAGTCGGCGCGCAGATCTCTGTTCACACATTATTTTTTGCCCCACATTTTATTGAGATTAGATGTTGATGTCCATGGGTCATGACGGCCACTCAATATCAAGTGGGTGGTACGCTTATTTCCTGCTTTCTTTACGTAAAAAAAAATTAAATGTTACCTCTGGGCACCTGTAACTTATTAAAAAAATTATTCATATAAAAATGTCTAAAATACACACAAAAACATCACAAATTATTCAGCGGGTAATTAATTCTGTAACATGATATTAGAAACTTTCAACGAAAAAAAGATATTTCACATTCACCTTTTATAAACATTGTTACACATGAAAGCGAGAATATAATAATTATTATTACACGAATATAACTTTACTTCTATATCTTCTGTATTTATGGTGATTTTTGAAATTCGTTTTTATTTTCAATTATTATGGAACACAATCGTTATTATTTTATTTAAAATTTGTATACAACTTTTGAACATTCTTATATCACTCGCCGCAGCGAAGGCCAATGCAAGTTTTTCACATTTTGTTTCACATACCACATTCATTACTTCACTTGAGCCGAAATTTCCACAGCCGAGGGTTTGTGTCAAAAATGTAGAGCCACACAAACAATGTGAGAAACCTGCAATTAAACACGATAACATCTTTTTTAATGTATTTATAATGATAATAAAATAATCGTGGTGATCGGGAGGCGACATGGTGATAGTGGTAAGTTAGGCGGTCCGCGACCGCGCGGGGTCCGGGTGCGACAGGTTCCGTATAGTGGTGTGACCGCGTAGGGAAGCGTTCAGGGATGGCTCGAACGGCGTAATATGAGCGCATTTGAAATGATTTTTAAACCGTATAGCGTACGAATAGCTAGAGAACTCATAATGCCACCGTTACATTATGTTAAAAAAAGACTGACTAGGACGAGCCCAATTATACACTTAATTAGTTACAAAAATGTCGATGTAACTGTCGATAAGCGATACATCACAATAAGTCATTGGTTCTTAACCAGACCACAGGCATGACCAGACAAGTCGTTGTTACTCTGCAAAGTATTAACAAAAATTGAATCTTACATAGCCGGTGACACGAGTTTCATACTCTCAAACTTGTGAGAATAGTAATATCATTGTCGCTGATAAAAAACGTTGAGAACCACTGCTTGTTTTTTGTAAATATAGGATGTGTATTTAAGTAACATTTTTTGTCAAATCGAATAAAGATTTATAAATAGGGCATATTTTTTTAATAATGTAGAATTTTACGGATCGTTCGAATCATTCCCGTACGCTCATAGAGTACGTAGAGTAGCATAGACATTGTAGGGTCAATAGTTTTCTATTATGAACGCGATCGCCAGAGACGTATAAATGTTTACATCGTAACAAAAAATAATTTAAAACATTTATATACTTTTTAAACGCTTGTAATGTTATAAAATGACGGTTGAAATTTCGTGTATAAGCAATAAAATTGTAAAAATTAATATGTCTCCGCGATCGAGAGGAACTAAATCGGCTGTAAGGGGCTCGCGAGTCACCGAGGGTGTCCCGCCTTGACACTGCGGCCTCACATCTGAACTAAGCGTAAAGCCTTCCTGCCCATAGACAAATGCTATCATCAGGCATAAGTCAAAAACTATTTAGTATCTGAAATGAGCTGAAAAATATACCTAAATGCTAAAATTATTTTAGATTTTCCCATTCCCTTTTTTTTACTGAAGAAAAAATACATTCGTCACTACATAATAAACACAGATTATTCTGACATCGATCTGTGTTGGCATATAAACACATTATAATCGTGATATTTTAAGATATGTCATTGAGATTAAGTTACAATTCAGATGTTAGCTCGTAGGGCCATGGCTGGATGGCTACGTGGAGATGGAAGTTGATAATCGTGCCTTAGATAAACAGTTTTATATTGTATCTGTGTCGGGACAGACGGCATAGCGCGTATTGACATAGCGGAATATGCGGCTTAGCGCAACGAAAATTAATGGCATAATACTAAAGACATATTTTACGTAAAATATTAGCTAAAATGTGGGATTTTAAGCGTCTGTTAATCGATAAATTCGAATGTCTAAGTTCTAAATAGTTCCAGTAAATATATTGTTCGCGTCTATATACCATATGCCGGGATGAAAGATGGGCAAAAATAAAGCGGTACCTACCGTAAACTTAATGCTGTATTCCGTAGTCTAACGTTCCATATAGACATAAAATATTTAAATTTTGTATTTGCATTTATTACATTCATAATGAGCTTAAATAATGCAGAGTATTAAAAATGTTATGTGTAATTTGTATACAATATTGTAATTGGTCGCTATGCCGCCTGTCCAATATTACATAGCAGTATTCCGTTATATGTGGATGTTCGGGACTCGATCCTTAGATTAGTACGAAGAGCTATTTTATCGTTTAGAACAATAGACAAAGTAATCAAATGTACTTCTCAATGCCTGGTATAATACACTTTCCGGTATAACATCAGTGAAATATGTACTGTATTAAACCATTGGTACAGAATTATTAATTCATCTCATCACTTCGCGCGCTCGCTCGAACCAACCGAAAAATGATTTTCTATTAGGAGACTATTTTATAACTTTGTCTATGTTCAGAACAGACACGTTTCGTCGCGAAGTGGATGGCTTTGATCTTTAGGATACTCTTAATTATGATATCTATTGACGTTTTTAGAACTCTCCTGTTAGTCTTTTCGTCCTATAAGCGCTCCAAAATTCTAACGAGCTTGCCTCTCAGTTTGGATGGTCTCTGTATATACAGTTTTTTGTGATTACTTCGGCATCTTAATGGTTTAATGTGTTTCGTGTATGAATTCTATAACCGTTAACATCTCAAGACAATTGTCGTCATTGTGGCAAGCCTCACGACACTTGCCGCTGAATATCAATATCAGTATGTTGTATGCATTTTTGTCCTAATCGTGTATCATTAATTTCTATCAAATTGCGTTTTACAAAAATATATGACCAGTGTGATTGTTATCTAAGCGACATCAGAGCAAGCGTCCTTCGGTCCATTGCGTGTGTGTGTCTGTGTGTTGCGTACAAAATATTCCATTTATACGGTTGTATGTATAACTACGCTATGTATTTGTGGCCCCCGTTGTCGTTATTGATCCGCTCGAGCGATCAAAATTGTATGCGGTGGGGCGGCGTGCGCATCTGTCAATTTTCCCTTCTTTACACGTCTACTTGACGGATGAGCAGGGCTGCCACCTTATTAGTTCACCGTGGTGCGTTGCCAGTATCGGAAGTCATGAAATTTCATTATCGGCGAATCGGCCCGCGGTACGCGGCTCGCTGCATTTGGCACTCCTATTTTAATATAGTGATAGTTATATTCATATTTTTCGATTGCTAAAATGTAATTACCGTACTGGCAACGCATCCGTTTGTTTTTTTTTTCTTATTGCTTTATTATTTTTAATTAGCGGATTTAAATGGTTATTGATTTGTTTATCAGTTATGTAGATAAATTATTTTTAATATATTAATTTTGACCAATAAAATGCATCGATGCTAATCCAATGTGTCACTTAGCTAGGAAGAACTGTAAAGAGTAATGTAACTATTTAATTGAAATATATAAGTTTTTCAATATATGGTGGTTTTTCTCTCCCTTTGGATTTACTTAAATTGAAAACCTTTACAAACATTCACATATTGCGAATGTGCCATCTGTTCTGAATAACGCTTTCTAGACTCGGCTGCGCGAGGATCCCGTGTCGTGGCTACAACGGACACATACAAAGACGGGTACACAAATAGCGGGATCCAGACCAGAAATCAAAATTCTTCATTTAGACGCCGGCCGCGGGGTGGCGACACTAGTTTTTATAATAATAATAAAATGGCGCCTCCAGAGGGAACTCACTGAGGGTTCTACTTGTAATAAATCGATTAATGTTGCCTTAGAAGTTAATTCAATAATTACAGCTCACGAGCGTCACTGAACTCCTCGTATGTGAAAAATACGTGTTTCAAAACCCACTGGCTCAGTGCCGCGGCCGGACGGTCGGGGAGTCGCAAATGAAACAAGTCGCATATTACAATATGATTATAATTTATTCATTAATAGTTTACAAAGACGTTATCGTACAAATATTAAATTTTAGGATCAGCATAAATCGCAGTACAAATACTTTTATTTTGTTCATTATCGTAAAAAAACCTTATCGAGATAGTTTTCGCATTCCAAACGCGGTGACTACAGAGACCGGTGTGGGGCCGCTCTGCGTCGCGCGCGTACGAGACGACTACGCACCAGGAAGAAACTTGTAAAAACCGTAAAAAATGACTCCGTCAAAACACGTGGAATGGACGTCCTCCGGGAGCGCTGCGTCGGCCGCTTAATCCTACCGATGATACTTACAATAACCTAACTAGCTCACTCATTCGTTAAAAGCCAGACTTCGTGCATCATTGGGAGCGGGGACGAGGAGACGTCGCGAACGGAATCGACAGCAGGTTACTAAACAGCAAGCTCTGCTGGTTTGATAAGGGATTCGTGTTTAAACCGTCGACTGCGGCAAGAACTGGTCGGTCGGCGGTACGTCAGAGCGGGACAACACTGACGCTGTCCCGCTCGAAGAAACACGTCAGCCGTGCGCCGCCGCGCTCGTGTTCGGGTGCGCTCCGAGACCGCGGGCAGCAGCCGCCGCACGGCTGGACCGTTTCCAATGTTAGTGCCGCAGTCGAGGTTACGTTTCTGGACCGAGTTCCAGGGACGTCTCCACTCGGTGTTATGATCCAGTATTGAAACAATTTTTCGACTCGCCCGATGTGTCGCGAACGCGACGGAGCGCCCCCTGGCGGCGCCGCGGCGCGTCTGGTATTGCGTCAGCCCTGAATAACTTATAATAATACGGTACGCGAGTTACTGCATCAGAGGGGTAGTCAGTCTCACGGTGCTCCGCGGCCGCGGCTGCCGCACGCCGGGGGTACACGTTGGGTACAAATGTATAAAAAATCATCGACTAGACGCTACGATATCCAATAAATAGTTCAGAAACCTCCAATATTGTCCCCGATACTGATCGATTCAATCTCGACATTAGAAAATAAATTATCGAAGCCATACAATATAGTGTCGCTCATAAAAAATAAACATTCGTAACAAGCGATGTGTCGGCAGATCTACCAATAATAAGAAAATAATCTATGATTATCATAATAATAATAATAATTAAGAGAAGCGATATTTTCACATGATCACATTCGCACACTGGCGCGATACACAGCTTCACCGTACTAAAGGCGGCGGCGGGCGGCGGCGCCGGCTGACCCACCTGGGTCGCTTCTTTTTTTTAGCGAAATGTTCGGTGACAATGCGGGGGGGCATTGCGGACATTCCCGTTTTATGTTTTATCTACCAGTAGCGGCGGATTCTTCTCAGAATCAGCCGTTGGGACCGTTCGGATGCTGCCATCTTGACGTTCTATTGAGCGCAAATGGCGTCCGTTCGACACGAAATGGCGTCACCCGGAAACGTCCCGCCCGCTAACGTTCACGTCTCACTCGGAGAAAATACATAGAAATCGAGCTGCGCGCCTTGACTCGGCTCGCAGACGTTCGGTTCCGACGTGGACACGCTATTGGAAGAGTATTGTGAACAGGATTTTGTATATGGGTTCGCGGCGGCTCGCTCGGGACCCGGGCCCGGACCGCTCGACGGGCCCTCGCTGGGACACATGGAACTTAAGTAAGATCACTCGATCCGTGCAACGATTGGCGGAACACTTTCAAGGTGTTACACAATATTTTGTTTTTGAATATGACAATATGAGGATCATACGGTGATCGGCTCGGCGATACGATTGAAATTTTTGTTTTGTTTTTATTTTTGTATGATAACGAAGACTCTCCCGTATCCAAGTTAACAGTTATTTCACTGACTCGATACATCTCGGCGATTCATTATTGATTTCGTTTCTTTGACGAACATTATCTTGTTTCGGTTGATTAATATTACAATAACATCGATCACAGCCGGTGTGTTGAGAGCAGAAGACGGTCAAACGTATCGTGTAAGTCCTAAAGAATCCTCTGTTACATCGGATACCCAGCAAAAATGTAAGCGGTCGCGGGGGTCCTCGAGCGGGGGCGCGGGGGTGCGGGGGCGGCGCGGGGCTGGCCTAGTACTCCCAGTGCGTGGCGTGCGTGAGGTCGGGGCCGGCGAGGCGGAAGTTGCCGTTCTTGGCGGCGGCGAGGTAGCTGCGCTCGGCGGCGGCGCGGATGGCGAGGCGCGTGGGCTCGCGCAGCTCCAGGTGGAAGCCCTGCGGGACGTCCGCGTCGCACGTCACGCTCTCGCCGTCCGCGTGCCAGTACTTGCCGTTCTGGCCTGCGGGGACACGGACAACATTCACGATCAGGAAGCGATAGAGTCGGCCCTCCGCGGGTCGAGCGCGGCGGCTATTGTGTTGTTGCGGCAATGTTGAGTGCTGCGTTCTAGTTTGAGAAAAGGGCTTTAATCCGATTTGCGATTGATGACAGTTCCTTGGATGATAATTATACGTGGACTGGCATCGCATAGTGGACAAAACATTTCCTATCCAGTTGTGGTTCATCATCAACCCAATAATGTCCCATTGCTGGGTACGGGTTTCATCTGAGACAAAGGTTAAGCCATAGTCTACCAAGCTGGCCAAGTTCGGATTGGCAGACTTCACGCTCCTTCGAGAACTTTACGAAGCACTCTCAGAGGTGTCGGTTTCCTCATAATGTTTTCCTTTGCCGTTAAAGCAAGTAATAATTAATTTTTAATACGCAAATAACTGCAAAAAATTAAAAGTGCTCGCGGGATTCAAACCCTGGACACCCAGCGTGACAGGTCGGAATCGTGACACTGGGCTATCATCACCGTTTACTACGTACTACATTATTTACTGTTATAGTCCCATTCGAAATAAACAAAGTTATTTCTTCTCCATGAACCGAGATTACCACGTAATCTTGTGTCGAATACAACAGGAAAATATTCCTCGGCTCACCCTTGAAATACACAGCGCCCTTGGGCCCGCGCACCACCTGGATGGTCTCGTAGTTGGCCTTGTTGCACTCCAGCCGCACGCCCTTCGGCCCCACGAACCCCTGCTCGCACTTCAACACCAGGATTGGCCTGCAAAAATTTTGTGGTTTGTATAAATATCTTTTAATACTAGTGGCGGTTCATTCTGAACGGCACTTAATATTTATTGCCAGTCTACCAACAGCTACGTTCGCCTGCACGTGTATGGCTCGGTAATGTTGGCGGCGCTGTTTTTGTTAACACATTTTTCGAACGCGACTCAATATATATCGACCCAGTATCCGCTCTCCACAACATATTTTTCCTTCTGTTTCGTGCTCACTACAAGTGAATATGGAAGCGCTGATATGCCTGAACACCTTTTTTATTGAACGTTCTAAATAAATAAATAGGGGACACCTCCAGCCTTACTCTCTTATATATTTTTTGTTATTTTTTTTTATATCTAATCCTAACGATAAGATTGACGGGCCACCTGATGGGAAGTGGTCACCGTCGCCTATGGACATTTGCAACACCGGAGGTGTCGCCAATGCATCGCCGGCTTCGAAGGAGAGCTCTTTTGCATCTTTCTTGAAGAACCCCATGTCATAGCGCACCGAGAATACCTCAGGAGGAAGCTCGTTCCACATCTTGCACGTGCGCGGTAGAAAGGACTTTACTATTTAAATTAATTTAAGTATTTTCAATGCACATAGTATGTAGTTCGGTATTATTTCATTTTATTTAAGTACAAGAAGTATGCGCTAATAGAATACCCAGAGACGGTATGAACCCAGCCGTTAGACATAACATTCTCATAAGTTTTTAAATATTAGACGGAGGACATGAAGTTAAATTATTATTAGAGACTGCATGAAGACTAAACAAGCGTGTAGCCCACCCGATGTTTGCTGGTCCCTGCCGCTTATGGAAATTAGTAACAGATCCCAGAAAAGACAGGATTTGTATCTGAGATCGATGACAGAGGTATAGTTGTCCCCGAGGACTCATTCTGAATGTCTCATTTGGTTCCAACAGCCTGGTTGGAAGGATGTGATTAGTATTTCAATTTAGTCCTCAGGGACAAGCATCCGACAGCGGCAGACAGCAGGATTTAACAATACCGTTATAGGGTACATACATGTAGTTGTAGATAACAGGTTTTAAATATGATAGGACACTTCGTATTTCGACTTCGGACCCACCGCCACACCCATTTCTGAATTGTAATAGCAGTGTTAAGCGCTGCTGTGTTTTGATGCCAAGGGTGTGGTGAAGCAGACAATCAGCAGGCAATCCTGTGTCTAATTGACTACAGATGTAGGAAGCGAGAGGAAATATTAATAATAACATTATGAGGAAATAATAATAATCCACAACAAGGAAACAAATGCCCCATTTACCTACTTACCCCTTTTATAATGATAATATTTACCTATTTTATAACGGTTATTTTTGTGGTGTACATGATTATGAATATGTAAGAGGGTAGTTCAGTGTTAGCTCGAATATCTACCGACTTCACGTGTGGAGTGGATTATTTTTGGTTTTGCTTTGCGTGTTTGTCCTTGCGCTATCCCGATCTAACTTAGAAATATTACAATTTTGATTTATTTACACTTTATACCAAAACGTAGTTTACTAAGGACTTACCTTGAGACATTATCTACGCCCGGGCAATGAGGATACCCACAAAACCCGAATGACCCCCACCCATTCCCCTCCCCAAGATATACAATGCAGCACGTATGAGGCTAAAAGGTAAACCCTTCCACCAGATGGAGTGAGTTGCAGACTTTACAAGAAATATCACAATCCAGTAGCATTACCTGTTGATGAGATAGAAGTAATATTTGCAGTTGTCGTCAATGGTGTCCGCGTTGGCGTACAGGTGGCCGGAGCGCTTCGTCATGAGGTACTTGCCGCTGTTGGCGCGGAAGGCCACGGCGCCGTCGCCCTGCCACTCCAGCTCGAACAGCGCGTTCGACGACCTGACACATAAACACTGTTATTTCTTTTCTTTATCACTGTAAGGAGTATCTCTATCGGAGAAAGCTTTTTGTTTCTTTTATGTTTTATGAGTAGCAAACGGCCGTGCAAACCATCTAATGTTAAGAGACCATTGCAGCCCGTGGACAGCCACATCCAACCACAAACAGGACTGAAGTTCTACCTGAGGTCGTACGTATATGCGTCACTATTCCAGAGGACTAAGATGGTCGCCTCGCTGTAAGTGTACCCGGCAACCGCACCTCTTCAATCGAAACACAAAAATTGCTCTACGGCAGATTATGACGGCAGCGGTGGTACCTCCTCGACCGAACTATAGTTCTACCATCTATTGATTTCTTGCACAGGGGCAGAAGATTAACATAATCTTCTGTATCGTCCCATTTTTAGCATATGTACTGAAGAAAGTTTTTCGGTGTGATGAAGAGTGTTATACGAACTTATTGTCCCCGCTGGCCTGGATGCCGCCGCCGGTCTCCAGGGTCCAGTAGCGGTCCTGCATAGTGCGGATGTACCAGCGCCGCGTGCCCCAGTCGAACTCCAGCTGGAACGTCTCGTGCGACGAGATCTCATCTTGGTTGGCGGTCACGTCCACACCTGGAATGAACGACTGTTGGTTAACATCGAAGCAACAGGACGTTGATAGGAATAAATCTTGAATATAAAGACCCTAGACGCAGGTCTGCGTTTATAAGTAAAGCAGATTAAGAGGTAAAATAAGACTAACAGTGCCCTCGGGGACCTAAATAAATTAATAACGAAATAAATATTAAGAACATTAAGAAAAATAATGTACACTATTAAAATTATTTTAATTTCCCGTTATAGCCACCTCCAGCCCTGGCAACATTTCCAACGAAACTACCCACATCTTCACTGTGTCAAGTGAAATCATTTCTTCTACCGTAACATAAATTAATTTCATTTGGCTTGATACAACCATATGTAGTCCAACAGATGTAAAGTGGTCATTGCCGCTCAATTTTACGATCTGATATTTAGGTTGAATCCCCGTGGCGCAGCGGTAACCAAATTGGTTCTAATCGAAACCAAAATAAAAGCAAACTAAGCAGATGTCGGGTTCGATCCCCGGCCAGGCATACACCGAAACAGTAAATTTAAAGCCTGTTCTAGGTCCCGATTCAAAACAGAAACCAAACAAACACCAAATTGAGTACTCATTTTTTATGTCCATACCACCCACGACACAGGGAGTCCTGGTAAAGAGCTATAACTGTAGAAATCATTAAACTGCCGTCCTTAAACTAAAATGCCGTTACATACCAAAACCATATGAGTTAAGTTCAAAAAGAGGGTAATTTTTAAAATATACTATTTAATAATAAGACCTCATAAGCAAAAAATTTAAATATCAAAGATAGGTTCAGTAGAGCACTTTCAAATAATGAAATTGTAAATCGTATTCTACTGATTGGGAAAACCTCAAAACGACAAACTCGGCTACATGTTGAATAACTGCAATTTAGCTAAACACTTTAGTTTAAACAGTTCAATTTAGCGAAACACGCCTAGTGTGTTGCGCGCCACACGGGTGGATTGTTTCGTATATTAGCCGCCGCAGTCATAGTGTTAAGGACGATAATTTACTAACGCTTTAGCGTTATACAACGTGAACACTCCGAATCAAACTTTCAGACAAACTACCCTTATCTGAACCGTACTCTCACAGCTACAACAACAAACAGCAGTTTATCCACGTTGGTATACCATTACTCTCCGTACGAACACTCCGTATTCCATTAAAACGCAGAACTTCACTGCTACATTGTGTAGAGTTGCTTTACAGCTTTCCGCGGCTTCAAGAGCTGCCAGTGAATGGAGGCCGTGCCGCGTTGAAACGCGCGGTTTGAACACTAAGCCGCAGATGGAGAGCCAAACGAATACTACATTAAAAACTAATGTGACACAGAGACGAACGAATGACATCAGTTGTAAGAGTGAGCGAGAGACGGAGTATATCTGTTACTGACATCAGTTGACATCAGTTGTAAGAGTGAGCGAGAGACGGAGTATATCTGTTACGTTACCCCTTTGGCCGTGTAAGATTTTATCTGGACCCAGCGCATTGGGTCCCAACACGGGTTAGCTCAATCCATGATGGAGCACCTTTAGTGAATGGGAACCTGGGACCATTCACTAATCAGACGGTATGCCTGCCACTGCGTCACACGGGGCGTCAGCTATTTTATATATAATGATAATAATTAGAGTGCATATTTTTAAAAACCAATAGAAAAAAACATTCGTGGTATTGTCACCCAGTATCGTCAGAACCCTAACAGCGGATCCGAACTCCATTACCCACGGTACCCACATTAGTTTTCTTTATCACAAGCTCCTTTATAAAAAATATTTTTATTGTTTCAAGTCGACAACTATTATTAAATAATTTAGGCATTCTGAATACCAATTATTTTACGAAGTTTTGATTTCATTATAACGTTATAACTAGGCGGTAGAACCATAGTTCGACCAAGGATACACCACCGCCGCCCTCATAATCCGTGTTGAAATTCTTGCGTTTCGCTTGGAGAGGTGTGGTGATCGAGTAAACCTATAGCGAGGCGACAATCTTAGTCCTCGAGAGTAGGAACGCAACTTACGTACGGCCTCAGATAGAATTTACTCTTGTTTGGTTACATGCAAGTGTCCATGGGCTGCAGTAGCCATGTAACATCAGGTGGCCGGCACGCTCGTTTGCTACTTTACAAACAAAAAAAAAATGTACCTACCTACCCATATTTATTTTGTTTAAATGTTCCGAAATGTAATTTCGGTACCAAAGATGTGTTTCGGCGCGATCGTCTCCACAAATCGACTTAGAACCGGCGCGTCGCGGCGGCGGCGCGCGCGGCATCCGTGATAGAAACTGTAGAAAGCACCCGACACAATGGCGCGTTTTTTGCGGCGAATATCTGCGCGCGAGCGCCGCCGCCGCGCGGCCGTTCAGTGTTACAGATATTGATATATTTTGTATCTTTATGCGTTTTTTGCCGCTTAATAGAATTGAAATACGCACTGTTTTTGCTCCCGTGACTGATAATACGCTCTGTGTGATTGATATGACATCGTTGGATATATAAGAATATTCATAAAGTAATGTCGCATGATAATTTTGTTTAATAGCTATGACGAGATGTAAAGTGGCTTTAACTGATGTCTGCAATTATAATACATAAATAATTTATTCAACAAAAAGTACCCACAAGACGTTTTTACTTGAACGTACTTCCAAGTCTATGTACACTGAACTCTTGCGATTATTAATTAGTAAAAACAAAGACAAAGTAATTAAATAGACGCCTAATAATTAATAGTCATGTCAAAGAAATAAATCTTTGAACTTATTAGTTAAATCTTTAGTTAGACCTTTAGACAGGACACGTTATGCAAATCCCTGGAACGTTATAACAACGATATGATCTAGCACCTATAGAGAACAGATACGAGTAGGGTTGCCAGCTTCTTAAACAGAAAGTATTCGGCATTTTATTTGCCCGCTTAAAACCACGACAACAAGTTGGCCATGAAATTAGATTTTTGTTTTAAACCGGACATATTTTTTTAGTAGCTGGACATACATTTTCAGATATGTATTCTTTCAAAATGAAACGTGCTCATTACAAGTTTTCCAACATTTTCTAATTTTTTCAAACCTACATACCTCTTTAATATCCAATCATACTTTGTCCGATACAGTCTTTTTAATAAGCAAAAATCATCATCATCATCATCAACCCATTAATGTCCCACTGCAGCGCACGGGTCTCCTGTCGGAATCAGAAGCGTTATTAGGCTCCATCCCGCTGACCAAGTATGGATTAATAAACTTGTCATATCTTCGAGAACTTCACCAAGCACTCTCAGATGTATAGGTTTCCACATAATACGCGTCTTATTCAAAGCGAAATCTTAAACACATAATAACCAAAACTAATCTTAAATACCAAACATCCTTTTGGATGGTGGTACCTCCTCGAACTGCAATTCCACCAATTATGAAATCATAGTTATAGCAAATAAATAGCGAACGAGCATGTAATCCACCGGATAATAGGTGGTCACTGCCGCCCATGGATGCCTGCAATCGACCCCAAATAGGATTGTAGTTCTACTGGAGGTCGGAGACGAACAAACTTTTTATCTATAACCGGTATAATTTTAAGGATAACATTTTATACCGCCGTTCTTAAACCATGATGCTGTTACATGCCAAGATCACGTTTCTAGTTATGGACAAAAAGACGGCAATTTCAAAAAATAGTTCGTAGTAACTTAGTAACACGTTACATGTAAGAGTTTACAGTACCAAAAATACATCCAATAGAGCACTTTCAAATAGTGAAACATTTGATTCATAGTAAAATGCGAATTATTTAGGACACCTTAAAATGTTGAAATCGGTAAGATGTTGGATAACGGTATTATAGCTCAAAGACGGCGGTATGACGACAGCAACCCTATCCGGTAGGCGGGATGATCACGCACGGGTTGAAGCACCTCGCCGCACGAGCGCGCCTCACGATCTTAAAGTACCCCGACCAAGTTCCGCACAAACAACGCGGGTTGCAGCAGTGATGGACACTGTCTATAATCTACAATCTAGAAATAATTTTCAATGTATTGAGAATCTAGAATTCGAATCTAATCGAATGGAATCTAGAATTCGAATTCGAATCGAGAACCGAGAGTATATTTAATATATCTTTCAATATATTTCAATGTGTATATAATTGTTAAAACAGTTGTTTTTTATTTTTGAAGAGCAGCAAAGAGGTGGGCATTTCATCTAGTGTTAAGTGATAATTGCGGCCCATGAACACCCATACCTAACTTCAGACAAAACGGAGTTTTATCTGAGGTCTTATGTAGATGCGTCACTATTTATAAGGCCTAAGATGATCGTCTCACCAACCAAAACACAATAACTGTTTCACGGCGGATAACGATGGCGGTGGCGGTACTTCTTAGAACGAACAAAAGTTCTAATACCTTTCAAAAAAGTTAACAATATCATTATCTGTGTGAATGTATTTTTATCTGTATAAATGTTGTACCTTATGTTGGTGATACAATAGAATATATACATAATTAAATGGACGAAGACAATATCGACTTTTTTTTAGAAGTGACGTGTGTGTCAGGCTTGTTCTAACGGTGAAGGAAAACATCGTGTTAACCCTATCTGAGAGTCCTCCATATATTTCTCAAAGGTGTATGATGCGTATGCATCGCGTTTGACTTGCGGTGGATTGCGGCTAAGTCCTCGTCGAAAAGACCTATGACCTAATGCTTATTATTATTAAGGGAAAATAATTTGTATACAGACATATTTTGATGGTATATGAAAGAGATCATCTTAGTCCTCAGGAGCAGTGACGCACTTACATGTGACCTCAGATACGGCGTTAGTCCTGTTTGAGATTAGATATGGATTGGATACAGCAGCCCATGGACATCCATAGGCTGCTGTGACCACTTAACATACGGTAACCTGTATATATGTAATATGTAAAAGCATATAAGTAGTACAGTATATATTTCACCTACGGTAAGTAGGCATTGCCACCCATGGACATCTGTAATCGACCCGAAAAAGGTCAGCTTATACATATATAGCTCTGAGATCTTTTTTATCCTTAGGTCGGTCACATCTGTCCCTGAGGACTAAGATCGAACACCTTTTACTATCTCTCCCTTATCACAGCCTTCAAAAAGGAACACACCAACGTTTAAATAATAAAAATGTAATAAATAATACATTAAAGTAATTTCTAAGTTATATCACACTGTAGTTCTAACATTAAACATTTATATTTCTAACAAAGCTAGTTTAAGCTCGGGTTAATAAACGCAACAAAGCGATCGTAGATGGAGCCGCTTGCGCGGAAATCTTTGTAAAATTCTCTTTCATGTCGCGACTTGAGTTTGAGAAAAAGAAAAAGTATTTTGAGCGAGGCTTTGTGATAGAGTCCCATTGTTACAAGAATGTTTTCCTGTAGAGTTTTCTTAGAAATGTTTGAAAGCGAAATATTTAATTTGATGCTAAATTAATGTTTTCAAAATCAAGACGGCGATACTCCGAAGGTTTGTTTATAAAGATTAATCTGTTTTTTTGTTTGAAAAGTAGCAAACGAGTGTGTAGACCACCTGATGTTAAGTGGTATCTACAGCCCATGGCCACCCACATCTAACCTCAAACAAAACTGAAGTTCTATCAGAGGTTGTACGTAGATGCGTCACTACTCGCGAGGACTGTCGTCTCCCAGTAAGTGTGTCCGACAGTCGCACCTCTCCAACCGAAATACAAGAACTGTTTCAAAGCGGATTGTAAGGGCTCCTCCGGAAGAATATAGTCCTACCACCTCTCGAATCATTTATTTTGTCCAATCAGACTTCGAACGATTGCTTTGCCATCGCAATCTGAGAAAAAAACACGTTTGCAAGCGGACGACTGAACACAATTGCAGTGCAATTTACTTTCTCTAACAGCTTGCCACATACAGGAAACGAACGCGTAATTGGTCGCCGAGATAGCGAGCTTTGAGAGCTTCTTTATGCTTTTGTAAAGGTAAACCATTCCGTGGCTCGAATCCTATGGAACCACAGCCACACCTATTTCTGATTTATAATGCTTTGTGTATTCTGGTGGAAAGGACTAAGTACGGCAGAGGCGTACACTGCCATCGTTAAGCTATAATAACGATCCGCGTGGCGCAGCGGTCACTACACCGGTCTGACACACACAGCACGCACGACACGCACAGATTCGATTCCCGGTCTAACAGACGTATGATTAATTTAGATTCAAATTCTGGGTCTGAGTGTTTATGTCCTCGTCTCTGTGTGTCCATGGCACCCACGACATAGGAAATCATATCACGAAGATGTGTGTAGAAAGTGAAAATTGTTAGGTTTATAGTTTAATAAAAGATTCTTATTAAGCTTTTATTTATTTTGCATCGAGGTTACTTTTACTTCGATATAAAATAAAAGAGGGTTGTTTATTAAATACGTGAAAATAACTGGTTGAAAAAGAAAGAGGAATAAAAAGGTTGACAGCGAAATGAAAAAAAAAAAAAAAAACAAAAGAAGAAGGGGAAATAAAGATGTACATTATAAAATAGAAGAGGAGGGGGGGG